>APFE030532351.1:0-26787 GCA_000404065.3 Pinus taeda | reverse complement strand
ATATTTATATTAATCAAAGCATCTCCAACCTATCCTATAATGTATCACTATAAAATCGAATCCAAAATATTTTACAATATATCAACATAAAATTATGAAAGAAATGAGAAGAGGTGTGTGAAAATAAAATCCATAATATAAAGGAAAAACTTGCCCATACCCTCCAATAAAATATCCCCACACAAACAAATAAATATGTATGAGAGAAAGGTGTGTCAAACATGTTTATAATTTGAGAGAAAACATGTTTCGTAAGGATATTACAATATATAGAGGTGCTTTAAGTAAAACCCATGCCTACACATGCATCATATCCACAAATAAATATATATAAAAATGGTGTGAAAAGGCTTGTTGGAAAAAAATGAGAAGAGGTGTGATAAGAGATAAATCCAATATATTAAGGAAAAGTTTAAACTATAAATATTATACATATCTCCACCAAATAAAGTGTATATTATATATTTTAATAATATATATAAATAGAAATAAATAAAAATAATAATATTTTTTAAGAGTAATATATATTTAAATATATAAATAGAGAATAAAATAAAATTAAAATAATATTTTTTTAAGAGTTACTACATTAATCCTTTAAAGAAAAGTTAATCATCATATATATAAAAATAAATAAAGATAGTGAACATGTTATAATTTTATTAAATAACATGTTTTTATAGAGGATTATGGAGATTTTGTATTTTCCAAATATAAAAAAAATATATTTATTTTTTAATGAAATAAGTAATTGTGAAATCAAAAATTATTTATTAAATTATAAATGAATAAAAATATTATTATTTTATCGATTTATATGGATATTTATGAATTATTATTGTTAATAATTGTTTTATATTACTGGTAGTTGATAATTTTATGGTTTTAGTAAATCATGGTATTTACTTATGGTATTTGAAAGATGGAATAAAACAAAATAAAAATATAGCTATATAATTAATTTTTACCATATACAATTATTTATTCGTTTTAACCATAGTGATTTATGGTATTCATTCATGGTTTTGTAACCCATGGTATTTGAAAAATAACAAGTGCATGAATCTAGGTGAGAAGGTCTGTGAGTCTTCACCATTGTAAAACCCATGAAGTTTCCTATGATAATCATGATCCACATCGAACACTGTATTATGTTGCTTCATCATTTGATTGTTGGCAGATTGGTCCTATAGTCATGAGAGAGAGTCATGGTCATGTCAAGCATGTGTTGATGAGAGTTTTACTTAAGAGATGATAACTTTCAAAACCATGTTTGCTCTGATTATTGTCATATGTTTCAACCACTTTATGGGCTTTTGGATTCATTATGTATCCATGTGCTTTCATGCCTTTCTTATGGTTCACTATTTGAGTCATATGAGTGATGTTCATGAACGAGTGAGGAGTCATGTTTCAATTATCTGTTTCCTATTTGGAGGCATTGTACAACCATGTTATAACATTCATTTTTCCATCTATGAGGTCTATAAAGCCTTGTACCTACAATCTATATCTTTTGGTCCATGTGGAGTAGCCTCTTGTATGTGACAAGGAGGAATTGTAAACAATAGATAGCATGTAAAAAAACTTGGAGAGATGGTAGCAACCCTATTACATGTTTAGGGGGAGCATGTTCAACTTGTGGTCAACATGGTGTTGAGTATTTTAGGGGGAGTACTTCTCTTAGCCTCTCACATATGTTGGAATTTCCCTTTTCCATTGATTTCAAAGGGGGAGAGAATTTGGAGTATATGGAGATGAGATTCAGAGTTTGGATATTAGGTTGAGGTTGACATCAATTCCAAAGGGGAAGCACATTGGAATTGTAGTGTTGGAGTTGATGCCAACAGGGTCTTATTACTATTTGTCATATCAATAATGTCAACCTAATGATAGTATCCCTCATGATTTGTGATGAGTGATCATTAGTTTGATGCAAGGATCTTGATCTGATGTAGAGATGTTGATCCATGTAGAAGTGATTGGTCCTTATGATGATTTCCTTGATGATCTAAAGGTTTTGTTGGAGGTTTGACAAGGTTTGGAGGAGTTGTAGGAGGATTGCATAGGTGTTGCAGAGGATTAGGAAGTGTTTGTCAAAGTTCTAGATTGAGAGGAGAATTTTTTAGCTAAATTAAGTTACAAACCCTAGGAGTTAGACCTGCACATAATGGTTGAAGGTTCATAGCAGCTGGGATGCCAATGAAAATGAAACGGCTATACTTGGTGGGAGCTAGTAGTCATCCTAGCGACTATGTTTGTAGGTGGATTTTCTTTGGATTTTGCATGCACCTTAGGTGTTTTTATTGTTTTTTCTAATGGTTTTTTTTGATAAAAAAGATTAGAAAAGGTTAACGATTATCTAGAAGGTGATTAAGTAAAATATGAGGATACTTAGTGATGGATATTGATTGCACCCTTCATTAATTATAAAATCATGGAGTGTGAAGAAGAAGAGGTTTGATTGAGAGAGATTGTATGCTATATGTTTGTAGAGTTAGAGAGTAGATCATAGCTTATTCCTGGAGCATATTTTAGTGGATGATGGAGTTACCATAGATATACATGTCTAATCTATTTGTTTGG
This sequence comes from Pinus taeda, assembly GCA_000404065.3. Lineage (NCBI taxonomy): Eukaryota > Viridiplantae > Streptophyta > Pinopsida > Pinales > Pinaceae > Pinus > Pinus taeda. The sequence goes on along the minus strand of APFE030532351.1, from coordinate 24,201 downwards.
AAGATTGTCGCTCCTAGTTGTTGCTAATATGGAGAGGATAATTATTGTTGTAGCTACTACAGTTTCAGGTCAGAGTTTATTTTGCTGTTGCATTTGTGTTGTAGGGGTTTTATTGGATAGTTCTTGTTTGATATTCAATACATGATAGTTTATATGGATGCTAGTTTGAGATGATTGATGGCTGAGTGTGTAGAACATATTGTGATAATGTGTTGCAGCAGGGTTTGATTTTGTAGAGTAGATTTATGATGTTGGGATGATGTATTTGGAGAGTTTAATTCAGTTGTGTAGATTGTATTTAGTTGATGGACTAATGTGTTGATTGAGGTTGTGTTGTAGTTGTACTTCGTTGGTGCTACAAATTGTGTTGATGATTTATTAGTAGATTGATATTATGGGTCCAGTGTGAAAATGGGATGAAATGAAGCCCATGATGATTGTATGAGTTTGTAGCATGGATCCAGTGTAAACTATTTTGAAATGTTGTTCGAGGGAGATCTTGAAGGTTGGGGCCTTTAGTGTGGTGAGTGGTGGCTTGCCAAGAAATTGGTGGATTGCATATTCATGGTGTAGAAGCATCCTTTAGGTGGTGTCCTGAGAACGTGGGAGTGGTGGCTTCCATCTAGTGGTAGAGATAGTTGAAGGTGTCTTGGTGAGTTTGTGAAGATATATATTTTTATAAAAGAATTTGACATTCATGGTTCTAGTGTGAAAATGTATGAAAAATGAATCATTGGTGTCAAGAAAGTTGTAGCTTCCATATCAGGGGTTGCATCTCCTTCCTGTAGGTGATGGTAAATATTTTGGGTTGTAGCTTCCTACTAGTTGTATCTAATAAATCAGGGAGTTGTAGCTTCCTACTGGTTGTATATAGAGAAATTTGTAAAATCAAGTTGTAGCTTACCTTGTGAAGAAATTGAAGTAAAGTTTGAAGAATATTTGAGTGCTATTTGTGTTATTCATGTTGGTTCATGTCATGCTCATATGAATTAATTTCTCAATATTTTTATGGTGTCATAATATTGCTACAAGTGAGAGAATTTTTTTAAAATTCCTACAATATTGATTCACCCACTCTCTCAGTATTGTCTTGGTTTCTAAAAAAATGTGCCATAAATGAGGTTCTATTACTAGTAGTGCATACCAAGGTTTTATAAAATAAAAATAATTTTAGAATTCAAATCAATTGTTAATATGATCTCCTCATTTCCAAATTAAGCAATTATCAAGTTTTCAACATAAAAGTTTTGAGAGTCTGTCGGCTAAAAACTAGATATATCAAGCGACATCTCAATCATTTAGTCCTAACGGAGTTCTTCCTTTTCAAAACTCGCTATCAGAGAAGAAAATCGTGAAAGGAACATATCATCGAATTTAATATATTGTGCCTTCTTCAAATCACCAGATCCCGCTCACTTGACATGAATCTCACTTGCTTGATATTCTTCCTTCTAAAGATGCACTAGGTCTTGCTTTGGCCGAGAGTTTGACTTTAGTGTTGCAGTTGATCCACACACTTCCACTTATGGTTGATAGGTGGATCACGATATTGACATCATTTGGAAACTTCCTATATGCTTTGACTGATTTATAGCTTGTGGGATTGTATAGAAACTTCAAATTAGCTGCAAAATATTAGCGGAGCTGCAAAATATGCAAGATTTGGTAACTTCTACCTAATCAAATCAATTTCATAAAGAAAAACATATGGATTTGAGCCAATAATGGAATTTTAACTTATTATTGAATTTGTATGGCTATGACGCCGTTTAAATCAAAATAGAGGTATGGTGGTATGAAAGTAATGGCTAAATGAGTGACATATATGGAAGAATTTGTAAAGAAAAAAGAAATTTGGGAGGCTTGACAAGCATACTCCACTTTTCTACTCACTTCACTCTTAGTCCTGAACTACAATTTGGTTCGTAAAAGAATATAGGCCATCCATGTGGTAAAAGAATATAAATCCTTCCACTCTAGTGGCTAATTAAAGCAAAAAACAACCTAACTAATCTACTAAAAATTGCAGGATTGGGGACATATCACTAAGGGCTATCACCCAAATTAGATAAGAGAGAAACATTACAATCATTAGTTGTTTTGTCGATCCGTGTAGGTTCTACATTGACAGTTAAAAGGAAGTAACAATGATTGCATCTTCAACAACCATGCATACTAGATTAAAAAGTAAACAATTCTAAATTCAGTTGCACAAAGGACTGCTGGTGGCTTGAATTGAATGCATAAGTTTATAATAGAACAAATAAATTTAATAGAGATGAAAAGAGTGTCTATAAAAGCAAACATAATGAGAAAAATAGGTAGTAGAGTCACAAATTTGATGCTAGATATTTGATGCAAGGGTGGACCAAAAATCTATCTATTACAAACCTGCTGTTACTTACAAGAGAGCCAACAAGCATATTGTTGGAGTGGTAAATATAAAAAAACACACAATGTAACTATTTATATGAAAAAAACATGAGATACAAAGTGTCAAACTATTGAAAACACAAAAGAAATGAACGCAATAATATGGGAAGAAAATTCCTCTTTACTGATTGGTGTAAATAGACACACAATCATCTCGAAGACACTAAAGGGATTATTTTATGCATTGGGGATATATACCTCTCCTAAAGCAAGGTTCTTCCCTATCCTTTGCAAGAAAAAATCTCTCCTCAAAGAAGTTACAAGAAATATCTCAATGGTGAACTCTCTCAATGTAAAGCAATGCTCATTGACTTGCCAATTTTGGCAACACAACTTTGCATAATCTTCTCATGTTTTTGGTCCCAATTCTATTTGTATATATGATCAAGTCCAATCCTTATCTCTCTCTAGCTCAATAGTGGGATTTTATCTAGTGGGATACAAGAGGAGTTCTTTGGAGGCTCCTTAATTTTAATTAAGGAGTGGAATGGATTGAGACTTAGCCATACATACTTGTCCTTTTAGTAGAAGTTGGCTCATTCAATGTGAAGTGGTCCATGGGATACTAAGTTGTCACTCTTGTGGATCCACGCAACTATCAAAGAAATAACTATGGGGATTCGTGAAAAATTATTGAAATGACTTTGTGTGGTTCAATTTTTTAAATGAAACTTTAGGAACCTTTGATTTTTCTTGGTGTGTGATGTTTTCCAGACTCATTAGTTCACCTGCATATGTTTTCTGGTGCTGAGAATTTCTTGGAATGTGTAGTTGGATGTATGATTTTTCTTTAATAACACACTCCATAAATTACATTTTTTTCCCACCTTTAAAACCCCAAGAGTATTCCCTAGATTCTCTTGCACATTTTAGATCTCTTATTACTTGGATGATATTCAAATGCACTCATCTATCCTTTATTTTTATAATGTTTTTGTGTTCACTTGTGGGATCAAATTATAAAATTGGTTTGGTCAACCTAATATAGTCCTTCATATCTCCTCATTCATACGGAGTTAGATGGAGTTCCATACACTGGAAATTTCTCAAAACAATATTTTCAACCATATATTATGCCCCCATTTGAGCTGGATAATTAGAGTAAAAATTCCTTAAAATATAGAGCATTCAAACTAGGCTTTAAATAAACTAGGTATCCAAAAGAATATTTCTAACAATCTTCATCTTGTAATCTTTATCTTAGAAATATGTAATTGTTGAGAAATGACAATAAGAAATTCCAATTTAATTTGTCCTTGAATTAATCTTGGAATTAAAATCAAATTCTATTCTCATAGAAACTTGACAATAGTTAATTAAGTTTAATTAACTTAATTAGCTTAGGAATTTTGAGTTGGAAGTCTTTCTGTAGTCATGTATATGTTATCCCTAAGTTTTAGGGTTCCAATATGAGTTTAAATTGAGTTAGAAATTAGATCACTCACTTTATTGAGTTAAGTTTAGTTAAATTAGTTCTAAATTGTTTTTGGAACTAATAGAGGAGTAACAGTTAGTTGGTGCACTAATGCATTCACTAGTGCTACTCCAGTTAACTGAAGATTTCCTCATGAGAAACTCTTGCATGTTAGTTCAGAGAAAGACCTAGTTGAGACTAGAGTGCAGGGACAATGTACTATGAATTGTATGATTTACTGAGTTGTATAGATCATGCATGACATTAGGAACTAGACCTAGTTTGGATTGTGTAGTTTTGGAAGCACTAGATTCCCATTAATATGGGCTATTCATCCATAGGAATTGTGCAAGGAAATAGGGGCTTGGGCTATTCATCCTCTGTAAAAAATATACATTGCAGAAACAAAGTTTCTTTCCCACAGTCTCCCAGAAGTTACAAGCCAACCAAACCTTTGCAAATGGTTTGCATATAATATATAGAATGTGCCATGAAAAGATAGAACGCCCAAGGGTTGGGGAGTTACTCGAATCATTACAAACTGAAGGTGGAGAGCCAAACAACAGCTACAAGTGCAGTGCCACAAACATGACAAATGGCTTGGGTGGCCCTTTGCCTTCCTTTGCCACTTGGATAACTGACCATCTGGTGTGAAAATACTTATAAAACCACCTTAGGTGCCGAAAAATTGAAGTGCATATGAGTGGGCCCACTTACAAAAAGTCGGGAAGCAAAATTTCGTGAAATAGAGGCATTCTGGACCTTTTTCCTATATGCGCTGCGCCCCTTTCCTGTATGTGTCACGCCACTTTGAGGTCAGTTTTGAGGCACTTGCCGGAGTCCAAAATGTGCCCAAGTGTGCTCGTTGGAAAGCCTGTCCTATATACTTTCCAACCCACGTAGAATTTTTGAATGTGGAGCTCATTTTCCCCTCCAAATCTTCATTCTCCCAAGTATGCTTCCTGTGTGCCAAAATAGGGGTAGTGAGGCCATTTTTGAGTGTATTTTGCCCTTTTGGTGGTCAAGATCTTCTCCAAATTTCTTGCTCCCAGTGCCAGTAATTTTTATTTTGCATGCCGAATCCAAAAACACAAACCATTTCTCATTTGGAGCTCCCAATCTTATGCGTCGTGCTGGTGGCGCGGCGCGTATAGAGAAAAAACCTGTTTTTGTGCCAAAAATTTGTCATGTGACCAAAATTTTCCCAAATTCCTTGAAACTTGGGCTGGAGGTCCTCTATGAAGTGCTATGCTGTGCCAAGGAAGCTTCAACCAAGATTTGAAGCCGATCTTGATCTTTTGCCTCTTTTGCTTCTTTTGTTGCTTTGCTAAATTTAGCCTTTAAATTCCTTATTCGTGCCTTGCAAACATGATTGTGTTTCCAATAATGGTCTTTCATGTGCCTGAGCATGTACTTGTCCTTGTTCGCTTTCGCCAATGACTCTGTGTCTCCATCTCATACTCCGATGAATGTTGTGAAGCCATGACTGCTGTGTATACTGTACCTAGGCTGCCCTTTGATGATGGTGTGACGCTGGGTGCCTTTGTGATATCTATCACCAAGGGGAACAATGAAACAAGGAGTATTAGGAAGGGAGTGATGAAATAGGGATAGGGTTTATAGGGAGAAATTTGTTAGGGATATGGGAGGAGTTTGGGTATTTTGATGGGGTAGGGTTTTGGGGTTTTAATTGAGAAATAGGAGGAGGGGAAAGGGAATATGAGTTTGGTAGTGTTAGGGTAGTGATAATAGGGAAAAAATGACATAGGGGAATAAGGGACAGGGGTAGGGTAGGAAAAATCAAGCCTTGGCAACAATGACACTATTACACAACCCTAGAAAATGGTATTTTCTTTGGTGTCTTCTTGTGTTTTTCATACCAAGATTGGGCTTCACCTTCCAGAGTGGCCATGAATATATTCATTAAGCAATCTTCAGGAAAATCAACCTTCAACTTGTGAATATGCATGTGAAATTGAACTAGATGTAAAGCAGCATCCTTCTTACCATCATCTTTAAACGTAGGCAGATTCCTTGACCAATCTACCTTCAGAATTTTATTTGGAAAGCCTGGAATGTGATCTCGGCTCATGGGAGCGTATCTTCTTGCAATCCACTCCATTTTAAAAATCTCAAAGCTACTGAACCCTCTGCAGTGGAGTCACCATGAAGCACCGGTTGCTGGATTCTTCAGTAAAATGAGTCACCAGGTGAATGCTTTCAGCCGTCTTCTTATGTCTGATCGTTGTTCACCATCAACCATCAGATATGAGCTTGATAGATGTACTGGGGAAAAACAATCTTCAAGCACACCATTTTGTCCCCAGCAGAGTCGCCACTATGTTATCACCTAAATCCGGCTTAGGCTGAAAGAAGGAAAAATTCAGGGTAACCACAAACCACTCTTAGTCTCGTAGCTAGCCCTACCAGAACAGGAGAGGGCTCTCTCCGAGTCACACTCAGTGAATTGATAAATGAAATGGCCTGAGATGACCTACAGTGAACTGTTTATCTTAGGCTAGTAAGTGAATATGGAAACAAGAAGTGATTTTTATGAATGACTGTGTTTCTGGGATGGTCTGGGACCAATGGACCTCAATGAATAGAGAACTTAATACAAAGGCACGGCTTATTTCGTGAGGCAAGGTAGGCAGAAAGCCTAGCAATTTATTTTAAGATAGTGTGGAATGGAGAGATTGATTAAGAGGGTGAAAAGGGCATGGACAACATGAATCCTTTTCAACAGAAGAATGAACACTGAACATGAAATTTTCCCACAGGCAGAGCAATAAAATTGAATTCTACCTTAGCTAACTTAGAAAATTTCACTGGAAATGAATATGAAATGAGCTATGAAACATAACAAGATACATATGAAACATAAGAGACACATTTTCTACGCTCACAACCACATGAATCTCATGAAACAGAGCCACTGCCTTTCATTAATCCTCTGTAAAAAATATACAATGCAGAAACAAAGTTTCTTTCCCACAGTCTCCCAGGAGTTACAAGCCAACCAACCCTTTGCAAATGGTTTGCATACAATATATAGAATGTTCCATGAAGAGATAGAACATCCAAGGGTTGGGGAGTTACTTGAATCATTACAAACTGAAGGTGGAGAGCCAAACAACAGCTACAGGTGCAGCGCCACAAACATGACAAATGGCTTGGTGGCCCTTTGCCTTCCTTCGCCACTTGGATAACTGACCATCTGGAGTGAATATACTTATAAAACCACCTTAGGTTCCGAAAAACTGAAGTGCATATGAGTGGGCCCACTTACAAAAAGTCGGGAAGAGAAATTTCACGAAATAGTGGCATTCTGGCCCTTTTTCCTATATGCATCGCGCTCCTTTCCTGTATGCGGTGCGCCACTTTGAGGCCAGTTTTGAGGCACTTTTCGGAGTCCAAAATGAGCGCAGGATAGCTTGTTGGAAATTTATTTGAGTCTAATTTCCAACCCCACCGGAATGTTTGAATTTTGAGCTCATTTGCCCCTCCAAATATTCATTCTCCTAAGGCTGCTTCCTATGTGTAAAAATAGGGGCAGTGAGGCCATTTTTGAGTGTATTTTTCCCTTTTGGTGGCCAAGATCTTCTCCAAATTTCTTGCTCCCAGTGCTAGTAATTTTGATTTTGCATGCCGACTCCAAAAACGCAAACCATTTCTCATTTGGAGATCCCAATCTTACGCGTCGCGCCGGTGGTGTGGCACGTATAGAGAAAAGCCCTGTTTTAGTGCCAAAAATTTGTCGTGCGACCAAAATTTTCCCAGATTCCTTGAAATTTGGGTTGGAGGTCCTCTATGAAGTGCCATGCTGTGTCAAGGAAGCTTCATCCAAGATTCGAAGCTGATCTTGCTCTTTTTCCCTTTTTGATTCCTTTGTTGCTTCGCTCAATTTAGCCTTCAAGCTCCTTATTCGGGCCTTTGCGCTCATGTTCCATGCCCTGTAATGACAAGCCATCCTCCTCGGTATGGTAGTGTCCCTGTTTGCCTTCTACAACTTTTTCTCCAAGTGTAGGCTGACCCGATCCAACGAAGACTCACGGTCGTTGTTGATCTCTTGCTCCAAGGTAGTGAGCTCGATCCCTCTCTGCTGGACAGCTTGTCGATTTTCACGAATGCATTGTAGCTCCATGATCCTCTGTTGGTCCTCAAGCTGTTTGTTTCTCTGCTCCAGATACTTGATGACCCATCTAGCCCTCTCGAAGTTCAGTATCAAGTCTTTGATCTCCGTGTCCTGCTCCTGAATGGTCATCCTAAGTTTGGCATTTTCTGCCTCTGTCTCTTCATCTGGAATGAGGATGACATCGATCTCCTCTGCACCTGATGGCCCCTCATCATGCATGGGCTCCTTTCCCTTGTCCAATACCTGTGTAGTCGATGCCGGAAGCGAGGCCCCCTCCACCCCGGGTGGAGATAACACTCGCTTTGCTGCTGCAAATAAGTGCCTATTGCCTCTTTGATATGTAATGAAAACTGGCATGGTAGTGGTCTCATGATGCTCATGCTGATAAGAAGAACCACCCAACTCCTGCTCGGGCCCTGATAGTACCTGTGGTGTGCTGAAGAAGTCACGGGAGATGAAGTCCTCCCAGGCAATGCCCTGCAATCCCAACTATTAATCTGTTGCTGAGGGGTCTTATGCAGCATGAAGGTGTTCACCCTCTCTATATTCTTACATATGAAAAACGGGAGGTTCATCAACCTCACCCTGGTAAAGTGCATGAGCAGGCCGATATGATAGGCATACAGTCTAGAGAACCTCCCCTCACAGCTGAAGTATTTCATGATCAACCTTATGAGTGGAGCATACCCATTCTTCAAGTATCTGAAGGGAAATACTCTTGTGAGCTCATTCATGAATCTAGTTTTGATGTAAGGCTCATAGTGATGCCTTTCCACCTTCTTCTTCTTATGCCACTGCTCCCCAACATTTAGAATACCTGTTGCCAATGATAGAGCTTCGCGTGTCAAGGTGAAAGTGACCCCGGCCAAGGTAGACTGACCTCCATGTAGATGAAGCACAAATAACCGGGCCAACTCATGATGAACTCTGACATTTGTCACCCTTTGACAAAATTCGAAGCGTGATAAGTATTGGAAGGATGACATGGCAGGAGGGCATGCTTGTAGCTCGGTGAAGGTAGTGGGTTCATCCCTGACATGTCTGCCACTCTTGTGGTGTCTCCTGGGAGCCTGCTCTTCTGAAGATGAGTCACTCTGTGTCTCCCTCTCATACTCGGACAAACGTTGTGATGACATGACTGCAAGGTGAGCTGTGATTAAGCTGCCCCTTTGATGATGGTGTGAGGCTGGGTGCCTTTGTAGTATCTTTTACCAAGGGGAACAATGAAACAAGGATTATTAGGAAGGGAGTGATGAAATGGGAATAGGGGTTATAGGCATAAATTTATTAGGGATGTGGGAGGAGTTTGGGATTTTTGATAGGGTAGGGTTTGGGGTTTCTATTGAACAATAGGAGGCGGGGAAAAGGAATATGAGTTTGGTAGTATTAGGGCAGTGATGATAGGAAAAATGGCATAGGGGAACAAGGGAAAAAGATAAGGAAGGGAAAAGGGGACCTTGGCATCAACAATACAATTGCACAACCCTAGCAAAATGGTCTCTTGGTGTCTTCATATGGTTGCTTTAAGAGTTTTGTTTCATCTCCATCATTGGGCATAAAACCACCATGTCTTTAACAAATCTGATGAACAAGTGGGTTAATAGAGCCTACCTTGCAAATTTATGTTCTTCCCAAAAAAAATTGAGTGAATTTGGCATGTTCTGGGCACTTTGGTTCTGTGCACTGCGCCTCTGTCTGTGTGCGCCACGCTCTAGTTTGTGTGCGCCGCGCCCTTAACCTCACCTCCAACCGACCTTTCGCTGCTTGTTTACTCCTCGGCCTGTATGCACCGTGCGCAAAGCTCAGTGCGTCGTGCCCTGGGTATGTGCCGCGCACGTTACAACTTTGAACTAGGGGCGGGGGCTGTGTGTGCCGTGCCCTGTGTGTGCACCGCGCTCCTGACTATGTGCGTCGCGCCCTGAAAATCGACTCCCACTTACTCCAAATGCTCACCAACGCACTCCAATCTCTTTGCTATGTCTCCCACTGGTTTTGATTTGCACAATGCCTCTGATTGTGGTGGAAAACTTGTATATAAAGCTTTGGGAGAGATGAGTTTGATGTTTGCTTCTTCAAAAACCCATTTTCTAATATTGTGTTTTGGCACTTTTTCATTGACTTTAGAATACATTGATTTTCACTTTCCCTTTGAAATTTTAGCTCAAATGATGAAATTTTCGGCACTCTTTGTAGGGATTGCACGATAGGTTATTTGGCCATGGAAACCATGACTTCCTCTGAAAAATCAATTGGCGACTTTTTTGCAAATTTTGTCATAAATGACACTGTTTGACTTTTCTTCAAAACGGAGTTTTGAAGAAGAGTCGAAGTCTATCCACATGACGATGAAGCTTTCTGAACCATAATTGTGTAAGGGCCTCACTCTAGCCTGCATGGCTCTGCTGCACATGTTCAAGTACCGAATTGATGAATTCCTAGACCTATACCTCGAAATGACCTTCGTCCTTTAAAGGACCAGACCTTGACTGTCATGGACTTTGATGATGATTGATAAAAGACCTGAGCTAGCAGGAGCCAGAAATGAGGGGGGGAGATGACTATAATGAATTTCTCCGTCAGATTATGGCATGCCCCTAGCGGAATGCAACTGGGAGAATGGAGCGGGACATCTAATCATGAAATTCATAAAGAGTTTTGATCTCTGACGAAGGACTTGACCAGACCGACTCTAACATTGGCTCCAATGGGGGATGGTAGCTCCTTGGAGGTGCCAAGAACAGCAGATCTCTGGAGGAGCTAGACAGTGCCTTTGTCCATTGGGTTATGGAGTCATCATTTTGATAGATAATACCAGACTCCAACTCATTTACGAAGCTAAAAGACCAAAAACCGGACTCAAGCTCAACATTAAAATGACTTAAAGACTAATTTGAACAACTCTAACGAAACTAAAATAAAATGGTATTTACAATGACAGTGGACGCATCGTTTGATAACCTAGAAGTGGTACCGCTTGAGCAGCCGACCATTGATCGGCCCTCCTGGACAATCCTCTCCGTTTATTTCCTTAAGAAGAAAAGCATTCTTCCCCCGATATGCTGCGATCTTGAAAGGACCTTTCCAAAGGTTCTCGAACTTACCATGCTTGCCTTTCTCCTCATTTCTTGCATCCCACTTCAGCACTACATCATCCACCTGAAATTTATCCACCTTTTCCTTTCTATCATAAATTTTCTTGATTTTCTCCTGCAATTTGGATGTGTTCTTGAAAACTTCTTCTCTGGTCTGCTGCAAGTGGACCATTTGATTCAGCCTCCTTTGCATGGGATCTTCTTCGTTGTCGGCCTCCTGAAGAAGTTTGACAACCGGGGCACTGAGAGAGGAAGGAAATACTGTATCAACTCCATAAGCTAGCTCAAACGGTGATGTACCTATGGACTTCTTCTGGCTTACCCGATCTGCCCAAAGCGCATTTACCAACCTTTTATGGCAACTCTTCTTGTTCATTTCGAGCAACTTCTTGATTATGTTGACCAATGATTTGTTTGAGGATTCCGCCAATCCATTGCCTTGCGGATGATAGGTCGTTGAATGACCCAAAATAATGTGATATTTATGACAAAATTCTACCATCCGCTTTGATTTGAAAGCTGTTGTGTTATCGGTGATTAGCTTGTTCGGACAACCAAAGCGAGACAAGATGTTATTTTCGAGGAATGAAATGATCACCGCATCTGTAGCTTGTCTGGTGGGGATCACCTCAATCCATTTTGTGAAGTAATCTGTGGCTGTGAGGATCCATGTATGTTGTCTGGAAGAAGCGGGATGAATTTCGCCAGTGAAATCCAACCCCCATTGCTGAAAAGAGGCGCTCACCTCTATGGGCTTGAGTGGTAGAGGCTGTAACTTTCACTTTCCTTCGAAAATTTGACACTTGTGACAGTGCTTAACCATCTTATATACATCAACAAACAATGTCGGTCAATAATACACTGCTCTCAGAATTTTGTTCATTGTTGACTTCCAAAAGAGGTGACCTCCACAGTCTCCTTGGTGGCAGTCCTCCATGACTTGCTTTGCTTCCTCTTCCACAAAACAGTTTAACAAAAATCCATCGGGATCTTTCCAATACAGTACTGAATTAATAATGCAGAACTTGGCAGCCTTCAACTTAAGTGTTCTCGCTTTGTTTCTAGTCATGCCGGGCGGAGGTAACAAATTTTTGAGCACATATATGATATCAGAATACCATGGAGAAAGAGAAAACATTTCATATATCTGAGTTGGCGGTTCTTCATTGTTTTCACCAGACAAAGCAGCAATCAGATTTATGTCCAAAGCATGCAAGTTTGATTCTGCCATTAGCTTCGCCAATCCCTGTCCTTTCACCAATTTTGTGGGCTTTATTTATATGTCATATTCCAGCAAGGCTGCAATCGACTTGCCTCTTCTTCCTTCCAGATCGGCCTAGACTAAAACATCCTTTACAATAGCGTTAGGAACATAGGCCAGAACGTGAGAATGTAGAATATACACCCGGAAATATTTCAATGCCTTCACAAGTGCAAGAGCCTGCTTTTCAATGATGTTATACTTTAAAGTTGTGTCTCTTATAGCTCTGCTGAAAAATGCAATGGGTCTTTCATGATCCTCTCTCTTTTGCAATAATACCGCTGCCATAGTATGCTCCGAAGCAAATGAAAACAATATGAAATCCTGAGTATAGTCTGGGCTTACTAGAACTGGTGCTGAGGAAAGAGCCAATTTGACCAAATTGAAAGATTTTACCGCCTCTTCCGTCCATTTCACTTGGTTGTCCTTCTTAAGCATATTTGTCATTTCTTTTAGATGCTCCGCAAGATTGGGTACAAAGCGGCAGAGGAAGTTCATCTTGCCATTGAATGATTGTATCTCCTTTTTATTTCGGGGGAGATCTATTTTCTGAATCGCTTGCACATGTGCCGGGTCAATACGGATGCCATCCTTCGAGATAATGTGTCCGAGTAGTTTTCCTTCTTCCATGGCGAACAAGATCTTCTTTGGATTCAACGATAACCCATATTTTCTATACTTTAGGAAGACATTTTTATGATGGTACATGTGCTCTTCATCAGATTTAGAAAACACTGTCAAATCATCCAAATACACCACCAAAAAGACATCCTTCTCATTTGCAAAAGCCAAGTCCATAGCACGCTGAAATGTGGCACCCGCATTCTTCAAACCGAAAGGTATTTTCGCATAATGAAAGGTCCCCCATGGAGTGGTGAACGCTGTCTTGTATCGGTCATCCTCATGGACAGAAACTTGGTTATATCCGGAATAACCATCGAGCAATGACATGCGGGATGCCCCCACTACTCGCTAAAGTATATGTTCCATTTTGGGCAGTGGATAGTTGTCCTTCAATGAGACTTTGTTAAGATTTATGAAATCGATGCATAAGCGAATTTCCCCTGTCTTTTTCCTTACGAGTACCAAGTTGGAGATCCAATCTGAAAATCTGATTGGCACAATGATTCCTAATTTGTACAACCTCTTGATCTCCTTTTCAATAGATGGCAGCAACTTTGGATTTAGCCTTCTCAACTTTTGTCTGAATGGATTTTGATTAGGCTTGATGGGTATAGTATGCTGAATTATGTTGGTGTCATATGTCTTTAAATCAGAATAGTCCCATGCAAACACATCTACAAATGAAGACATCAAACTGATATATTCATCCTTGATCTTTGGCGGTAATGCTTTGGACAATTTTACCAATTTAGGATTCGCAGTTGTCCCGATATTGACCTCTTCCACAACCTTCTTTGTTGGCTGCAATTTTGGCTTGCAGGCTACATCATCCTGATCGAAGAGTTCTTCTAGAGGTATCAAGCCTTTGGGAATAACGTTATTCTTCAGCTGCAACACGTCCATTTCATTGATCTGCATTTCATCTATACCATTGCCCTTTCCATCATCATTCTCTTGATCAATTGAGGTCTCTTTAAACTTGCCTTTGTTTTGCAAAAAATCATCAATCTCGTCATCATCTTGGAACACTTGCCAATATCTCTGATTGTTTGGAACTGTTGGACGGTGCTTGACATGGATTTCGAATTTGTTACTAGAGTTCATTGGGATTTTCAAACTACTCGCTGCCTTAGCAAGAGCATCGACAATTCTATTTTGTATGCGAGGCACACATGTCAAGGTGTATTCTGAGAATAATTTCAAAATGTCTAGGACTGCGTTACGGTAGGCCCGCATCCTAGGATGCTTCGCTTGATATTCGCCTTTGACCTACTTGATAACCAATTCGAAGTCGCCATATACTGAAATCCTCTTAGTGTTCAGCTTTCTTAGAATTTTTAGGCCAGCAATTAGAGCTTCGTATTCAGCTTCATTATTTGAACATTCAAAATCCAACTTGTAAGAGCATACCCATACGTTACTAGGGACCTTATTTGGGGCGGAGAAGGGACTGCGTACCCAAATTCCTATTCCAGTGCCATCAATTCCTACTGCTCCATCAAAATCCATGGTCCACAATCCTTCCTCCTCCTCTTGCAAGTGCTGGAAATCTGTTTGTTGTGCCTTGCCTACTTGCTGTCCATTGCTTTCAGCTGATTGCCCAACGGTGTTCTACTGTTTTTTTCCTCTTTCTTCAAAACTTCTCTGAAATTTCTGTTATTTCCGGAATATCGTCTACTTCTACCAACTGACTATCTATATCATTTAAACTATCTGAATACAAAACAAAGACTCTAAATCTGTATGTACATAGTTAATAGGATGATTTATTGGTTTCTCCTTGCTTGTGATCATGTACTTCATTTTCTGTTCCCGATATAATTTCCTCATTTGTTCAAATACTGGAATCGTTGCATAGGAGAAGTCTAGTTGTAGTGTCCCTTTTAGTTTCGCTACCCAAGACCTAGAAACAAGCATGCCAAACCTTGGAGGAATGTCTGCCACCACAATATCCATCAAAACATTCTTCATGGGGAGCTGATCCAAACTCACAACCAAGTCTTTGATGAGACCTATACATCTTACTCTGCTGGAATCAAAAGAATGGAGATCATGATATTGCTGGGTGACGTCCAGACCAAGATTGTCCATGATTGCCTTGGGCATGAGATTGTGAAAGGCTCCAGAATCGAACATGGCATTATGTAAAACAAAATCATGCAACCTCAAACTAATGTAGAAAGGTGGCACCTCGCTGTCACGAGACTCGCCATTTGATGCTGGCCCAAAAATCATTTCAGACTGATCATCTTCGACATTCACCATGTGTGACATCGGATCCAAATTTAACATTTTAGATACTTGTCCTTTATAACTGTTGTTCTTTAATATTTCAGTCAAAGGGATGGATATTTTTAGTTTGGAAATCTCATTCTCTAAGTTGAACGCGGGAATCCTCTCCACCTCTTTGACCGGGATTTCTTTCCTCTCCCTTTATTTCGATGTAACTTGTTGATTTGCTGGTTCTGGTGATGTTGATTTGCTGCTCTCTGTTTCAACCACCTCCTTTCCTTTCCTTTGTGTACCAGCTGAATCATTCTTTGGCGCTTCAACATCTTTCGTTTTCTGAATGGGTCTGACTGGCACATCCCTGTTTCTAAGTGAATATCACTGCTGTTGGGTGGACAAAGCATTCATGTAGCCTCTTTGATATTCGTCTAATTGTTCCTCCAAGATGATGTCGTTTGCTAGAATGAAATCTCCATCTTTGTGTGCAGCTCAATTCTCTGTATATTCCTCCTCTTCAGTGAGATAAGTAGTTAAATTGTTAGGAGTAAAGAGATGATTTTCTTCACCGATTACATTCCCGTCTTCATCTAATTCCGGTCCATGCACAAAATTTTGCTGCAAAGGTGTTTGTACTGATTGTTGTGCAATTGGCTCTTGAGCTCGCTGATCTCTCTGCCTTATCCTATACTGTGGTTGTTGCTGGCCACTGCAGTTAGGATTTCTAACTTGTGGCTCCGGTTTGTCAAGTTTCACTCTCTCAAGCATCTGCACTACCTTCCGAAGTAGTTGATCTACTGAGGAAGATTTTTCCTTTGCAGTGACCTTCTTTTCTGCTTTTGCTCTAGCCCTCTTGGTTAGAAAATTTGCTTCAACGCTGACTGCTATCTTCTGCATGTCTTCCATTGTAGCCAGTTCTATTTCTCTCAATTGATAAGCCATATCAGCATCAAAACCATCTAGGAACTTCAACATGGCTAGTCCCATGGGTGGCCTTAGATTATCTGGAATTTCATTATACACTGTATTGAATCTAATGCAATAATCTTGGACCGACTCACCAGCATTTCTCTTGATTTGCTCATATTCGGATAAAATTTGGAGAGGGTTCTTTTTCACTTCCCAGCGGTTCAAGAATTGTCTTTGTAGGTCTGCCAAGGTGGCGATATGTGCAGCCGGTAAACCTCTGAACCATTTCCTTACTTCACCCGCAAATGTTTGTACAAAAAGTCTCATCGTCACGTTTTCCGCATCTATCTCATGAAGTTCATAAAAGTCTACCATTCTTTCCACATGTTGTTGTGCAGTAATGCCATTAGGAGTGCCATCAAAGAATGGGATTTTGCTTTGGTAATCAGCGGGCATATCATCTAAAATTTGAGGCAAAACAAGCGATACGAAACGTGCAGCCATCACTCTTGGTTGATTTGTCCTTGGAGGTGTTGGAGGAGTGTGCACAGTTTGTAAGGGGCTAGAAATGGGAGTTTGAAGCTGAGCTATTATGTAGTTATCAATAGACCGGTTAGCCCTTTCTGTCTCCAAGTCTACAAGAAATTTTGGATTGTGGATAGTAGATTCAACCGCTCTTTCGAACTTGGTTTCAAACAACGATAATTCAAACTGCTCGTCAAACTCTAGCTCTTCAATATACTCAAAAATGTGCGGGCATGAATGAGATTTGAGCACGGGCAATATAGATCTTTCTTGACGATGATCTCTTGAAATCAAATTGGGATTTTCGTAGATGAGCGGAGGGTCGGGATCTAGATTAGCTCTGGTGTATCTTCGAGAAGCCAGCGTGCTATTCAGAAAAAATCAAAGGACACAACCTATTTTACATCAGCCTATCAAATCCTAAAATTATCATCCAGAAGTTTAGAATTATTAAGAAGCAAGGGGATTTGATTTTGTCCCCAGTATGGTCACCACTATGTTATCACCTAAATCTACCTCAGGCTGAAGGAAGGCAAAATTCTGGGTAACCACAAACCACAGCTCAGTCTGGTAGCTAGCCCTACTAGAACAGGAGAGGGCTCTCTCCGAGTCACACTCAGTGAATAAGTGAATGAAAAGGCCTGAGATGACTTACAATGAACTACTTGTCTTAGGCTAGTAAGTGAAAATGAAAATAATAAGTGATTTTTATGAATGACTGTGTTTCTGGGATGTTATGGGACCACTTGACCTCAATGAACAGAGAACTTAATACAAAGGCACAGATTATTTCATGAGGCAAGGTAGGCGAAAAGCATAGCAATTTAGTTTTAAGATATGCCGGAATGGAGAGATTGATTAAGAGGGTGAAAAGGGCATGGACAACATGAATCCTTTTCAATAGAAGAATGAACACTGTACATGAAATTTTCCCACAGGCAGAGCAATAAAATTGAATTCTACCTTAGCTATCTTAGAAAATTTCAATGGAAATGAATATGAAATGAGCTATGAAACATAAGAAGATACATATGAAACATGAGAGACACATTTTCTACACTCACAACCACATGAATCTCATGAAATAGAGCCACTTCCTTTCATTAATCCTCTGTAAAAATATACAATGCAGAAACAGAGTTTCTTTCCCACAGTCTCCAAGAAGTTACAAGCCAACAAACCCTTTGCAAATGGTTTGCATACAATATATAGAATGTGCCATGAAGAGATGGAACGCCCAAGGGTTGGGGAGTTACTCGAATCATTACAAGCTGAAGATGGAGAGCCAAACAGCAGCTACAGGTGCAGCACCACAAACATGACAAATGGGTTGGTGGCCCTTTACCTTCCTTTTCCACTTGGATAACTGACCATCTGGAGTGAATATACTTATAAAACCACCTTATGTGCCAAAAAACTAAAGTGCATATGAGTGGGCCCACTTACAAAAAGTCGAGAAGCGAAATTTCGCGAAATGGAGGCATTCTGGCCTTTTTTCCAATATGTGCTGCGCCCCTTTCCTGTATGCATCGTGCCAATGGGAGACCAGTTTTGAGGCACTTTTCGGAGTCCAAAATGAGTGTAGGATAGCTCATTGGAAAGCTTGTCCTGTCTACTTTCCAACCCAAGTGGAATATTTGAATTTGGAACTCATTTGCCCCTACAAATCTTCATTCTCCCAAGACTGCTTCCTGTGTATCAAAATAGGGGCAGTGAGGCCATTTTTGAGTGTATTTTGCCCTTTTGGTGGCCAAGATATTCTCCAAATTTCTTTCTCCCAGTGCCAGTAATTTTTATTTTGCATGCCAAATCCAAAAATGCAAACCATTTCTCATTTGGAGCTCCCAATATTACGCGTTGCACCAGTAACACAGCTCGTATAGAGAAAAAACTTGTTTTTGTGCCAAAAATTTGTCGTGCGACCAAAATTTTCCCAAATTCCTTGAAACTTGGGCTGGAGGTCCTCTACGAAGTGCTATGCTATTCCAAGGAAGCTTCAGCCAAGATTCGAAGCCGATATTGCTCTTTTGCCTCTTTTGCTTCCTTTGTTGCTTTGCTCAATTTAGCCTTCAAGCTTCTTATTCGGGCCTTTGCGCTCATGTCCCATCCTCCTCAGTATGGTAGTGTCCCTGTTTGCCTTCTCCAGCTTTTTCTCCAACTGTAGATTGACCCGATCCAACCAAGACTCATGGTCGTTGTTGATCTCTTGCTCCAAGGTAGTGAGCTTGATCCCTCTCTGCTGGACAGCTTGTCAATTTTCACGAATGCTTTGCAGCTCCATGATCATCTGTTGGTCCTCAAGCTATTTGTTTCTCTGCTCCAGATACTTGATGACCCATCTAGCCCTCTCAAAATTCAGTATCAAGTCTTTGATCTTTGTGTCCTGCTCCTGAATGGTCATCCTAAGTTTGGCATTTTTTGCCTCTGTCTCTTCATCCAGAATGAGGATGACACCAGTCTCCTGTGCATCTGATGGACCCTCATCATGCACGGGCTTCTTGCCCTTGTCCAATACTTGTGTAGTCAATGTTGGAAGTGAGGCCCCTTCCACCCCGGGTGGAGATAACACTCGCTTTGCTGCTGCAAATAAGTTCCTACTGCCTTTCTGATATGTCACCAAAAATGGCATGATCATGGTCTCATGGCGCTCATGCTGACAAGAAGGACCACCCAACTCCTGCTCAGGCCCTGATAGTACCTGTGGTGTGTTGAAGAAATCACGGGAGATGAAGTTCTCCCAAGCAATGCCCTGCAATCCCAACTGATGATCTACCAAAATCCGAATGAGTGCGAAGTGATAGACACTGTTAAGCTGCTGTTGAGGGGTCTTATGCAGCATGAAGGTGTTCATCCTCTCTATATTCTTGCATATGAAAAACGGGAGGTTCACATCCTCACCCTGGTAAAGCGCATGAGCAGGCGGATATGATAGGCATACAGTCTAGAGAACCTCCCCTCACAGCTGAAGTATTTCATGATCAACCTCATGAGTGGAGCATACTCATTCTTCAAGTATCTAAAGGGAAATACTCTTGTGAGCTCATTCACGAATCTTGTTTTGATGTAACGCTCATAGTGATGCCTTTCCACCTTCTTCTTCTTATGCCACTACTCCCCAACATTTGGAATACCTGTTGCCAATGATATAGCTTCGGGTGTCAAGGTGAAAGTCACCACGACGAAGGTAGATTGACCTCCATGTAGATGAAGCACAAATAACCGAGCCAACTCATGATGAACTCTGACATTTTTTACCCTTTGACCAAATTCGAAACATGATAAGTATTGGAAGGATGACATGGCAAGAGAGCATGCTTGTAACTCGGTGAGGGTAGTGGGTTCATCCCTGACATGTCTACCACTCTTGTGGTGTCTCCTAGGAGCCTGTTCTTTAGAGGATGAGTCACTCTGTGTCTCCCTCTCATACTCGAACAAATGCTATGATGACATGACTGCAAGGTGAGCTATGATTAGGCTGCCCCTTTGATGATGGTGTGAGGCTGGGTGCCTTTGTAGTATCTGTTACCAAGGGGAAAAATGAAACATGGAATGTTAGGAAGGGAATGATGAAATGGGAATAGGGGTTATAGGGAGAAATTTGTTAAGGATGTGGGAGGAGTTTGGGATTTTTGATGGGGTAGGGTTTGGGGTTTCTATTGAGCAATAGGAGGAGGGGAAAGGGAATATGAGTTTGGTAGTGTTAGGGCAGTGATGATAGGAAAAATGGCATATGGGAACAAGGGAAAAAGATAAGGAAGGGAAAAGGGGACCTTGGCATCAACAATACAATTGCACAACCCTAGCAAAATGGTCTCTAGGTGTCTTTATATGGTTGCTTTAAGAGTTTTGTTTCATTTCCATCATTGGGCATGAAAACCACCATATCTTTAATCAATTTGATGAACAAGTGAGTTAATAGAGCCTACCTTGCAAATTTATGTGCTTCACAACAAAAATTGAGTGAGTTTGGCACGTTCTCGGCACTTTGCTTCTGTGCGTCGCGCCTCCGTCTATGTGCGTCGCGCTCTAGTTTGTGTGTGCCGCACTCTGCGTGTGCACCGCATTTGTTATAGGCTTTTGGGAGGGGGTTGTGTGCGCCGCGCCCTGTGTGTGTGCCACGCCCTTGCCTGTGTGCGCCGCACCCTTATCCTCACCTCCCACCGACTTCTCATTCCTTGTTTGCTCCTCGACCTATATGCGCCGTGCGCAAAGCCCAGTGCGTCGCACTCTCGGTATGCGCCGTGTGCATTATAACTTTGAACTGGGGGCGGGGGATGTGTGTGCCGCACTCTGTGTGTGCCCCGCCGCCCTCCCTGTATGCGCCGCGCCCCTGCCTATGTGCGTCGTGCCCTAAAAACCGACTCCCACTTACTCCAAATTCTCACCAACGCACTCCAATCACTTTGCAATGTCTCCCACTGGTTTTGATTTGCACAATGCCTTTGATTGTGGTGGAAAACTTGTATATAAAGCTTTGGGAGAGATGAGTTTGATGTTTACCTTTTCAAAAACCCATTTTCTAATGTTGTGTTGTGGCACTTTTTCATTGACTTTAGAATACACTGATTTTCACTTTCCCTTTGAAACTTTAGCTCAAATGATGAAATTTTCAACACTCTTTGCAGGGATTGCATGACAGGTTATTTGGCCATGGAAACCATGACTGCATCTGAAAAATCAATTGGCGAATTTTTTGCAAATTTTGTCATAAATGACACTGTTTGACTTTTCTTCAAAATAGAGTTTTGAAGAAGAGTCGGAGTCTATCCACATGACGATGAAGCTTTTCTGAACCGTAACTGTGTAAGGGCCTCACCCTGGCCTGCATGGCTCTACTGGACATGTTTCAAGTACCAAATTGATGAATTCCTAGACCTAGACCTCGAAATGACCTTTGTCCTTTAAAGGACCAGACCCTGACTGTCATGGACTTCGAGGATGATTGATAAAAGACCTGAGCCAGCAGGAGCCAAACATGAGGGGGGTAAATGACTATAATTACCTTCTCCATCAGATTATGGCATGCCCCTAGTGGAATGCAACTGGGAGAATGGAGTGGGACACTTAATCATGAAATGCATAAAGAGTTTCGATCTCTGGCGAAGTACTTGACCAAACCGACTCTAATAAGGGGAATCTAAAAGATTCCTTGAGCCCCAGATTCTCAATTCTCAAAATTCAGAAATTGGACAGTTGATTTTGCACTATTCTATGCCACAAATGTGATGGTGCATTCAGATTTCTCATTTTCTAATTTCATTTTCCATCCACTTTTCTGAGTGCCAATGTAGGTGTCAACATTCATGTGTGAGCAGTCATTTTCATGTGATTGATGCCGTGAGATTGATGGCACGAACAACTTTAGCAGTTTGAAATCCACTTCTTCATATGGCCCTTTGATGTGACGTATATGCAATGTTCATGTACTTCTTTTTCTATGCATTGTGTTGCACAGGTCCTTGTTTGATGTCTGATGTGGGATCTTGTTCATTACTTGTTTTCATGATTCCTGCTTGATGTGACGTGGAATCATCTATGTGATGTACTTGTTATCATGATTTGTCATGTTATGTTTTGATATCCCTTTGTTGTATGTTGATGGGATACTCATGTTGTCATGGTGAATGTTTGCATTGTGATCCATTTTATGCCATGTTGGTGGGATGATCATCATGCGTGAGTTTGTGTCATACTAGTAGGAGTCTTTTGATTGAGAGTTCCTGCTGTGGAACATCTCTTGGAGCCACTCTTGCATGAGGTAATTTTCCCTGTATGATAGTGATATCACCTCTATGTACATCATCATTGTTGATAGCACTTAATGCAATGGCGTACATCATCTTGACATTGGGGCCTGAAGACGTAGTCCCTCCTGAACGAACTACATTATCAATTACTTATGTTGTTATGTTATTGATCCTTGTTATGTTCCTCTTCTTTACAACATGCACATGTATTCATTTATGTTCTTTTAAAATGCAATTTAACACATCACGAAAGTAAAAGGTCTTGGAAGGGTCCTTTGTCACACTCAGACCTGGATCATCCACTGTAAGGAATTGGTATGGAGGGGATGAGGAATGCAAACGTGGGATTTATAATTTTATTACGAAACGAGGTTTGTGAGATGGAGACAAATCAAGGATTTTGTGGACCTAACTAGAGACTGGTTCAACAATCACCTGGAAATACTCAAGCATTGTTTTAAAAGGCGATGATGAAATTAGAGAGTTCTATTATGCCGCCTTGAAAAATAACTATCAATGGGGGGGCAAAGATGATCCATATAGGGAAGAATTGTAAGAGTAGTATTGTTTCTAAAATTATATCTATAGGCAAGTCAAGGAACTACTACAGAGGATTGGTGCAGGTGTAACCAAATTCTCATAATGTAAGGAATTTTTCACAGTGTGATTCGATGCTCATCGGTGACCAGGCAGCTGCAAATATTTATCGTTACATTCAGGTACAATTTGAGTTGCATTCTAAAGTCTCTAATTTCATTTATTGATAGTCCTTCTTATGTCCTTGTCTCTCTTAATTTCACTGTGGTAGGATTGGAATGGGTTAAAAAATTAGGCACATCATTGAGTAAAATAGACACCCACATGTGACTACATGTCATTGTGCATACTCTTTGTTTTTGATACAATTAGAAGTGAGAAATATGATGTGTGCACAACTAAAAATCCTAGCAGGAATGATGAATCTAGTATTAGCATGGAAATCAAAACCAATAATCATAAAATATCAATAAATTTGTGACACGAAGTAAAAAACACAATAAAAGATTCTATGCCAAGATTCAGAGATGGTGGATGTCATGAAGATGCCCTCAAGAAAATTTACTGACTTGAAGATAAGATGGTCAGTGCAACTATTTACTTTAAATAGGCTAAATTTAGGTGATTAAAACAAGTTTGAAAATCACTAGAAATAACACCCCCACATCATTTTATTTCCAGTCGTACAAGATAATATTGAATAAACTTATGAGCACTTCCATTTGAATTGATTGTATATAAAATAAAAAACAAGATTGATGCTTTTAAAATCTATATCCATCATTAAATATAAGATATGAAAATGACGGCTTATAATTTTAAAGGCTATATCCATCACCAGCTATAAGATAAGAGTTAATCAGATGAGAAAAAGTTTGTCCTGATATAACATGTAAACGTCATATTACTTATAACTCATTCATATTGTATCTTATTGTGCATATGTTACATATAACTTCAATCTCGGTAATGTTTTACATTTAATTTGTCAAATATGTAGAAGTTGCATTACACAATCTTAAATTCACACACAAATAAAATATCAGAAATATGGCAGGGGAATGAGTAAGCATTTTCACACTGGTTTAAAATTTCCCCTTGGTTGGTGAATAACCAATTCAATGCTATTTTAGGGGGAGTATTAAGTTATTAACCGAAGATATAAAAATGTTAGTCTCTTAAATGACTAAAAAAAGATATTTATAATGTTATATAGAAGTTGTTATAAAATTATATATTATAGAGCAATGGAACACATAAAATATTGTAGAAATATAAACACAGAAAACGCATAAAAC
>APFE030532345.1:9198-28803 GCA_000404065.3 Pinus taeda | reverse complement strand
CCGCGTGGAGGGGTGTACAAAACTTCCTGGGGTATACATCCCGCTGAAACAAAGACCTCTGAACAATCATGCTCCACACACAACAACTGTTGGGTTTAAGGGTGTGGTTCTCGCACCAGGGTCCCATGGTTAGGGGTTGGCCCTTAGGGGCTGGCCCCTTTTCCCACCCAACCGAACCATTAACAATAGTTAAATACAAAATGTGCCCACTAACAGTTAAGACTCATGATGTAGCTCGCATGGTCGGGCGTGTGTGCTACCAGTGGAGAGACCTGGGTTCAATTTTGTGGGGTAGTAAGTTTTTTTCCATATAAAACAAATGGAATATTCTTGGAATATTCCAATGAATTCTCAAAATATTCCAAGGAATATTCTATTTTAATTTATTTTTTTTAATTCAAAAATGGAGGATATTGAGCGATTTTCATTTTGGCATAACTTCTGCATACAGAGTCTGTTTTTCGAACCATTTGTGGTGCCGAAATTAGGAAGACGAGATCTATCTAGCAGTTTAGGTTCAAACCAATTCTAAGCACTTTCATTTTTGAGCATTTTTCGACACTTGGTCTTGAGCTCCTGATCATCCGTGCCCTTGAAATCCAGTTCACGCCATCCCTGCATTCTGGTCAAGGGGTCGTGTTTTGGCCTGAACTCTGTAGGTAGGAGTCTGATCCATCATCAATTCATAACTTCTACAGGTGCACTCATCATGTCCCACTGATCTACAAAAATTACAAAACAACTATTGTCAATTTTGCGTGTACTTCTACAATAAATGGTAGTTATTTGTAGCATGCTTTCCTCCTATATGACAAATCGCACACCATAATGCAGGCACTATGCTCAATTCTACTTGTGCCTCCAGTCTCAATGGCATTGGTCCTCCTCATATGATGTAGTTCGTGAACATTGGGCAGTGATCCTTTTCATGTCCCTAACCCTTGCATTTAATGCACCATACTTTGTCGCAGACTTCTAGGCAAGCCATCCTATATTGTTTCAAACTCTACATCTCAAGGCACAAGATTTTCAACTGCACTTGGATCTACTAAAATCCCATGTTTGGATCTTTTATTGGGGTCTCATGGAGTCTCATCACGATCTCCAAGGCCTCTACCTGAGTTGTTAGCCTTTGTTGTGATAGTGTGTTCCTTAAATGTGGTGTTAACGATGCTACAAACCATTCACGATGTTGTCCATCCATCAACCTCATGTTAGCTTCACACGAATTGTGCACTTCAGTCTCTGATCCAAGTCCCAAGGGGTCTCACTTGGTATCATTGTGATTTCCTTGAACCCAATGATCGACTGTGCCTCTGACTTTGGCTTGTTCAATTCTTTGTTTAGCGCAGTTCAAATATCTATGATCCTCGCATTCATATTGTCATTGGAATGCTTAATGTACCAGGTTAGTGTGCGATCTTGCAAAGTGCTGACCAACGTCACTTTCTTTATATTTTCATCTGTAACTCCCTATGCTTCCCATACAGCTTTCATAAACCAAAACTGGTTTATATCTTCACTTCCTACTCCCTTGAACACTGGCAACTTTATCACGCTTGCCATATTGAATCGCAGTGGTGGTAGAGGTGGTATGGGAGAAGATGGGGGTGAAGATGGTGAAACTGGTAGTGGTGTGGGTGGGGGTGTTACGCATGAAATCCTTTGCCTTATCAAATTGATCGCATTTCTTGGTGAGACCTTCACGAGCTCTTCTTCGCCCCCTCGCAGAGGTGAAATCAAGGGGCTAGTTTCTAGCTCCGTACTACCTTCGCTTTTGTAGATTTTCCCACTTTGTGTAGCCCCAAACATCAATTTATTCGCATAACCCGCTTTTCATTCAGTAGAATTTTCATCCAAGTGTTCAAAGATTTAACGTACTTACCTTGCAATCTTTTGAGGAAGCATCTTTCCACCTCGCTATAGCTAATTGAAGTACTTACCACGAACTCGGTGATGAACCCTCCTATAATTCGATTGAGTCAGTGATCAATAGTGCCCGCGATCTTATCCTTTGATTCTTCTAATTTGCGTGCCAATTCTGGAGTCCACACAATAGGTCCATCGAGCTTACACCTTCCTTGGCTATCTTCTAGCTTCACGATCCACTCATATAGCTCAGTATGGAAAGATGTGAAGCAAATTTCGTTGATATCTA
The DNA here is from genome assembly GCA_000404065.3 of Pinus taeda. Classification (NCBI taxonomy): domain Eukaryota; kingdom Viridiplantae; phylum Streptophyta; class Pinopsida; order Pinales; family Pinaceae; genus Pinus; species Pinus taeda. The sequence goes on along the minus strand of APFE030532345.1, from coordinate 26,645 downwards.
TGTATAAGTAGCAGCCTAACCACTCTTCTTTTGATAGTTGTGGATTCCTGTTCTCCTGTGTTGCAAACTCATGAATCTTCCTATCCAGCCAATCTCAATTTCTTTCTTAGTTGGATTCTAGTGATACGACATTAGACATATTTATGCAGATCCTAGTCCCAGCAACGAAACCATTTGTTGGCTTTTTGGGACCTAACCCAAGTTCGGAGTTAATTAGCCAAACAAATCCCAGTACTACTGGCCCTTTCAGCAACATTTTATAGAGCGTAGACTGACGACTCACCCGAAGTAGTATGGGGGGGTACTGGAACTAGGTTTCTGCACCCTTGAGATGTCTGAGGGGTCGATTTGGTGAAACTGCTAGTCCTTGCACATAGGTTTCTTCATGCACTTCCCTGGCTTTCATGCCCTAATAGATTTTCCTTTGTGCAGCCCTAACCAGGGGTTGTGGGGCTTCCACACTGTTGGAGAAACATTCTGGACTATTTCCCTAAACCACACCCACTATCTTACTTACCTTCTTACAATAGTTAGTTATCTTCACATAAGTAGAAGCCTTGTGTTATATTTATTTATATAGTCCATACATATAAGTTCCCATAACAAATAAACAGTAAACTTGAAAATTATACCCAATAATACATAAAGTAGGAAAAGATACACATAAATATGGTAAACTTCTCTTTATTAATTCTTCTAATGGTTACAGACTTGACTTGCCTTGTGCACTCAGCTACAGGGGTCCGCACACTCAGTCGCAGACTACTAGGCCTCTGTGCACACAACTGCAGAGCCTTCTCCTACTGTACAACCCAAGAAACATTTTACACTTCAACTCAAACTCTTAGACTCATCATGCTTCTCTTTTATTCATTCCTTTTTTTAACTATCTTCTACACTTAGATCCTCGCTCTATTTATACAATCCCATGGTTCGCAGACCATGGGTGGATCTTTCAAGCTGACTTTACATTTTAAAAAAAAATGGTGGACAACCCTGTGACTCTATTATGACTTCACGTTCTACACCCACAAAGCGTGGAGTCTTTACAAAGGACTTGGTGAAAACTTGGGCTTTAAGGCCCAAAAAATGCCTTGGGGGAATTCCATACCCAACAGGAAGGCTTGAAAGGCTCATTTTTTTGTGAAAGTTGCATATCCATTTGTTTTTCCATCCATGAGCACATCTTGCATGTTTTCTCATCCATCCATCCATGAACACATCTTTGCATTATCATCCGTTCGCAAGCATATCTCTTCGCATGCATAATTCATTCAGCCTTTGGTGAATGCCTCCTTATGCATTTGCTCCTTTTTTCACCCCATTCATCATTGTGCCATGTTTGTTGGTGTACTTATACCTGCATTCAATCATGACTAGATGAAATCAAATCCAAAAACCTCTTAGTCTACAATGACACTTGATCATTTTAGATGCAGGTAATAGGTAAGGGTGTAAGGTTACGACGCAGGATGATGACTCCAGGAACTGGTGATGAAAATATCGCAAGAGTCACTGGGTGATGAAGATGGGAAATCTAAGCTAACATTGACTATCTGTGAGGTTTGTCTCGATAGAAAGGAAAAACTGTGCAAATTTTGGGAGGGATAATTTGGGCTACAAGGGAGGTAAGGTAGACATAATCTGTACATTTTCTAGAACCATCAGGAAGCAAGGGATTGACAGTAAAATTTGTGTAATTTTTTGGAGGAATAGGGCAGGCTACATGGAGGATCAATAGGTAGAAATTATACAGTTTTTTGGAAGAACTGGTTAGGATCCTAGTAGCCAAAACTGTGCAATTCCTGGATGGAACTACTAGTTGGTTGTTGGGTCACTCACAGCTAAAACTGCCCAATTCCCAAGGGGAACATGCAGTCAGCTACTAAAGCTTGACAATATAAAATGCGCAATTCCTGGAGGGAACTGACAGTCTATTGCTAGCGAGGGAAACTGTGCCGAGGTTGGGAGGCTAACGTGTTGATCATCTTTGTGTAATTTCTAAGCGAAGTGGATTGGTTGGCAGCATAAGGCCTACTCATGAAAACTACACAATCTTCTGGATGAAAATTCGGTTGACTGTCAACAAGACTGACTAGGAAAATTGTGCAATTTTCTAAGAGAGACAGGGACAGGCACTGGGTGACTTTCCGACCTGTCTATGAAATTCCTCAGTCAACAGAGTGGGCAAGGTTAGCAACATCTGTGTAATGTTTTAGGAGATTTAGTCCCAGGGTGGCTATGGGGTCTGACTCTCTAGGTGGTGAGAATGAAAGTTGATTAGATTACTTGTCAGCCATGCAATTTGAAAATACTTGTCTAGTTCTTCTACACTATTCTGGGTGACAGTGGATCCAGTTGATGGTGGGGTGATGGTCTAGCTGTCAGAGGGGAGTTTGGTCATTAGAACTTCAGCAAAATGACTAAGTGTGTGAATGAGTGAAAGATGAAAATGTGATCTTACAATACACACCCTCATGACTTGACGATGAGATGACTCAAACCAACCAAACACACATGTTCAACATGACTGACCGATGGTGTAAGTGACAAGTGCAACACTCCTGATTGATCGTTGATCAACTGTGACAACGCTTGCACAACAGTGAGTGGAATTCCATGTGTGAGTGTGACAGATGATTTCGTAGCGAGCATAACATGTACACATAAAGCGTAGACCTTGAGCATCACCATAAAATGGTTACAAGCAAGAAATTGACATCTACATGCAAAATCTTGGGTGGAATGAACAAGCAAGGTGGGTGTGAAGGCTCACACAAGCTCACAGAGTGGTCCTAAGTGTATGCAACCATCAAGTGAAACTCTAAAGGGAGGTTTTAAATTTGAGTGCAGACCAAAATTTTGGAGGGTGGTTGTAGCGGCTACAACACTTGGTGACACACTAGTAGAAATCCAACTTCTCTATTTTGGTTCATTGATAGCACAGGGCCTTGGTCTTGCAGGGAGTATTGAATCATTGTGCAGGTTACTTTGGCTTCCCCACTTACCCCATGGACATACATGGTTCACCTTTAGCCAACTCAGTCAAACACAAATAAAATTTTAGCTTGATCACAGTGTTTTTTAATCCGGGAAGGTTAGTTTAGCTCACGAGTTGAATATTTTCAGAGTATAATTTTTCATCTCTGGTGTTTTTCTGCTGCCAGCAGGCCTTGATAGTACTCCGATAGAGTTAAGTAGGAACAGGCACATGGCTCCACTACCAGTGAGCCTGGTCAGTAGCCCAGTGGAATTGCATGCTTCACCTCTCTGTGGAGGAAGCCTTTCTCTTCTTTTACCTTTGTATTTTTTAAGAGGACTATGCATAGGCACTTATTTATTTTTGGGGTGGAAGAGGGATCCTGACTTATTGAGAACAGAAGAGGTTGTTCCTTCAAAGTAGCATTTAAGACCTCTGACATTGGTTTTCTCGTTTATATTTTCCCCTTCTCCATTTCTACTAGTTGGATGTTCTTGAACACACAGAGCAAAAGGCTGAGTATAGGCATGGGGATTCCCAGTGTGGATATAAGTTCATGGTTGGATGAAAACTTCCCTTGTAGATGGATCATATTTTCCATCATGACTTCATTGGCCAAAAGTTATAACCAAGCACAAAGAATATGGAAACAATACTGAACAAGTGTTGCAGCATCACAAGTCCCTTCAAATTTCAGCCACATATTCTATTCAGAAGCCAAAACATAGTAGTTGGAAGCACTTATTTCTGGAAAAAAAAAATAGTAATATACCAAGGAAATAAAACAAATATAAAAAAAAAATAGTAAGCAGAGCAAACAAAGTGAAAACAAAGATAATAAGCAAAGCAAAGGAACCAAGTCAACAAGTAAAAAAAATGCAAACCAGAAAGCAAATACAAGTGAAAAAGAAAACACTAATCCTACTACTACATTAAACGGTTGAGGTTACGTGGAATGAAATTTCTAGTGAAGCCACCATTGGTGTACCTGACCTGTAGTCACAAATATACGAGCGATTACAACAGATAAAAAAATTTGTGCAATAGAAAATGAAAAAACTTGAAAAACTTGCACATGAGAGAGAAGGTCTCCCCTGTGGGTAGAAGAATGTGTCAGAACCTCCGAACACACATGCTTACCTCTTCTGTGACTACCTTTTCTCAACAAACCTTGTAGTCCTCTTGTAATTGTGTGTTGTTTTGCACCAAGTTTCTTAGCGAGTGTGAGGAAGGACTAAAGCTTGTTACCTGCAACATGACTCACCAAGTAATATTTTTCTAGTCATTTAGCAATTGGATCATACAATTTGTGATGGCCGTTATGAAAGATTTGTGATCTTTGAGAGGATGGATTCCTTATTTGAGAGAGGGGATCATGATGGGAATCTGATAAAGATAAATTGATCTAGTCATTCTCACCAATCATGTCAAGACAGTGATGGCCTACCATAGTCATCAGTACAAGCCAAAATGCTTCACTTTCTTGACAAAAATCTAAGAATAAAGATGTTACACGGTGAAAATCATAGTGTGTGAAATGACTGTCATTGGATGTAATGTTGGGAAAATAATAAACTGCATGAAATCCACCCAAGGTAGAAGAAAAATTAGACCAATAGGTCAAGATGGCAAATTCCCAGTTTGACATGAACAAAGAATTTTTTTTAACAATCATGTGAATGCTCTGAATTATGGAACCAAGTTTTTTTTCTGCTAGACATGATATAACACCCACCTGCAACTAGTGAAAAAGTGTGTAGGCATCATGGTAATCACATAAATGTAAAAAGGATGACAGCACTGTGAATGTGTGAAACCAGTTGGGGTGAGGGGAAATGAGGGTAACTTGATTCACATGATAGGTTGTGCGCTCTTCATCACACAGGGAGATTGCTAGTGTGATGAGTGGACATATTTAACGCGTAAAATTTGCAAAAAGACCAAGGAGTTGATTATGAGACAAAACATCTAATAAGTATGATTCTAGATAAAGATATTCTTTGAGATGATTAACTTCACTCTCCCATGATTGAATGAGGGATGGACACTCCAACCTGAATTAGATGTAAGAGAGGTGCATGAAGATGGACATGATGTAACCGACTCGTTGATTTGAACATTAGAAAAAATCTGAAATTTTGAAATATCAAACCCAAAATAGTAAACATTCTTTACACGAGGATCCATGTTGAGTGCAACCATGCAGATATACAGATTCTTTGTTAGAAATGAGATCTGTTTTGGTTTGGCAGGCTTAACATAGTCGTGAAGTCTTGACATAACCATCAACAAACATTGAAGTGCCTCGACTCCTTGGCAGGTCCCGGAACATTCCAAAATTGAAATATTGCATTTTGAGATGTGAACCAAATCATACATGGATTGAGGATGGTTGTTGTTATTGATTTCAAAACTTCTCTGAGGATGGCAGCCATCTCTGTCACAGGCTTCATCAAAATTTTCGGCAAGCTCACTTGATGAGCTATCTTCATACAACACATAAAATGATGACGAGTGGGAAGATTCGTGTGCATTGAAACTACTTTGATTATGGACAACCTCATTGCCTTGTGTTAATCGAGGAGATAACTCATGGGATGAAGAAGTAAGAAAATGTGGAATATCTCTGACGCATCTTGATGCACTATGAATGATAGGACACACAAGCAGGTGAGGTGTAGAGTGAACTTCGATATGGATGTTTTCTTTGACTGGTTCACATTCCATATTTGAGTTAGAGTGTACATGAGATGACAATAGATCATATGACGTGCCTATGCGTTCATCACAACATACGGAAGCATGAAAGTGATGACAGCCCAAGGCTGGAGGTTGATCGAAATAATTGATTGTGCATGATGTTTCACCAAGATTCACAAATCAAGAGTTGATCAAGAATGGAGGCTCAATGTTTTGATAGGAATTTATTATGTCTTCACTGTCTTGCTCCTCCATTTCTATGATGAGACTATCTTGCACATGACTGCAACTTGAGCCAATAGCTTGAGGATCAACAGAGTGTGTGTAGCTAGCTTGCGAATCAGATCGCTCAACCGAGTCATGGCATAAGGAGTCATGGCTTGTAGATGATGGAGGATGGTAGAGATGCATATTTGACTCAAGACTTGTGCTATGAATGATAATGTCCTCTTGCAAAATGGAGGGATGAGTTTTCAACATAGGATTTCTGAACCATTCTGGAATTTCCTTTGTTGGGGTGGGAGATAACCGAGTAGATGTGTTGGGAACATGTTGTGCAGATTTCTCAGCTTTGCAACCATTGCGAGGGGGTACTCGTTGCATATATTTCTTAGTTTTTTAGTTTCTACGAGGGGGAACCCTCTTCAAGACATGTGGAGTCTTATGATACGCAAGAGTTGAAGAAGAAGGCAAATAAGGAATTTCACCATTTCGGGAGACATGGACCAAGTGTTTCAGCTCTTGTCTCATGAAATCAAGGTCCACAAACTGCTCATGAATTTCATGACATAGGTGAATGAAGCAGGTAGAAATGTCCTCAACTGATTCGTCAAGCTTCATTATTAAACCAGATATTCTTTCGTAGACATCTTGGTGGTCACACTCATCAAAGGCTTGATGTTGTTCAATGCGGAAAGTGAGAAGGTAATGGACAGAAGTAGGTGGTAGGCTATGAAAACACCGATTAGAATGACCTTTAAGGGTGAGGAAGAAGAGTACACAAACAAGCTCATCACTATCAATTTCGTGAGATTCATAGAAATGAAGAAAATTAGAAATGTGTTCGATTACAAACATTTTGTCCTCACTGTCAAAATTTAACAGGGACAAGTGATCGAGAAGCTCATTGAGTATTGATAACGGATTAAGGGAGAAATTAGACAAACACCCCGGGAGCATGAATTGTGTATTATTCATGGGTAAGAGATTCAACCCAGATGTACGAGCTCATCTTGTCATCTGGCCCTCCTTCTAGTGCCAAAATGTTGATGATGCTAGACCCACCAACCTCAGGGGATTTTCATAGTATGAAGTCCCAACTAGACCTCACATCGTTTGGTTTGGGAGTCCCATAGAACATGATGGCCTGCTTACTGTTATCTTAAAGATTGGCCTCAACTCTTACTTGTCAGCACAATACAGTGGTCTGCTTTGTCTTGCAAGAAGTGAGGTTCGCATTCCTGGTGATTGTAAGTGTCTCTTGTGTCAATGGTTCTTTCATCGTAGAGGGAGAGGGTGGGAGGGATTCCTAACTTTGCTAGGAACACACAAGACAACAAGATGTGCACATATTCTGATAGAACAGTCCACACAGAGGCGGGAGTCAGAACACGCAAAGGAGATAACATGTATAACACTTAGCAGAGTAGTCTTTCTGAGTGCAATGGTTGTTACAACAAGTTTTATGTGAAAGGTATATCTGATGTCCGAGGAGATAGCCACCATGGGCGAGACAACATTAACAACATATACAACACTTTTTCATTGATAGATTATGCATTACAACAAGTGAAATAAGTTCAAGTGTTCAACACAGGTTAAAGCAACATTCATTACAAGTGTTCAAGATTAGTCTTACAATAGTTACAATACATGTGTGAAAATGTGTTGTCCTGTTAGCAGGCTTCTGAATTAAGTGAAAGTTCCAAGACACATCATTACACGATACATCACTAACCCCATACATGGGGAGTTGGAGCCACTACTTACTCCTCAAAGAAAAGATTACAGACTCTCTTGGCTATGTGGGAGGAGCCAAGGTGAAAAATTCCTTTTCATGTACAAATGAGGGGGTAGTTACAGCCAAGGGTGAAACTAACCCTTGTGGTTATTCGACGACCCTCATGATTGTTTGACTTCCATGAATTTTCAACTTTACATGACTCTTTGTACAACAAGTGGGTCTTTGGACTTCCACGTTACATTACATTGATTTGACAACATGGCCCATAGTTGAGATGTGGACAATGTGACTCATGACATGATTCAACATGACAGTCTAGTACATTCGTGTTGCTGCTAGAGTGCATGTCGAGTTGCAGTGTTGTTAGGTTACAGATGTCTTCACGGTATTTCATAACTTCATCTCCACATGCCAAAGTGCTTGAATTCTTCGATGGTTGTTCATTCGCTTGATGTTTCCTTGGCACATTTCTCCTTTCTTGTATGTTGGAAGGCTTGATAGGCTCATTTTTTGCAAAAGGTGCATGTCTGTCTGTTCATCTGTCCTTGAGCACATCTTGCATGTTTGCTCATCCATCCTTCCACGAACACATATTTCCCTAATCATCCATTTGCAAGCACATCCCTTTACATGCATCATTCATTCATCCATTGGTGAAACCTTCCTTATGCATGTGCTCCATTTGTCCACACCATTCATCATCACACCATGTTTGTTGGTGTATTTGTACCTGCAATCACTCATGACGAGATGACATCAAATAAAAAAACCTCCTAGTTTACGATGGCACATGACCATTTCATATGCAACAGACAAGGAGAGATAGCAAGGTTACAAGGCAGGATGATGGCTCCAAGCACTGCTAATGAAAACTATGCAAGAGTCACTGGGTGATGAAGATGGGCAATCCAAGCTGACAGTAACTATCCGCAAGGTATGGCTCGGCTGGAAGCCAAAGCTACGCAAATTTTGGGAGGGACAATTTGAGCTGCAAGAAGGAAAAGAAAACATAATATGCACATTTTCTGGAACGAGCAGGTAGTAAGGACTTGACAACAAAATTTGTTCAATTTTCTGGAGGAACGAGCCAAGCTGCATGGAGGATCAACAGGCAGAAATTGCCTAGTTTTTTGGAGGAATTGCCTTGGAGCCCTGCAACCAAAACTGTGCAATTCCTAGAGGGCATTGGCAATTGGTTTTTGGCTCACTGACAACAAAAACTGTGCAATCCCCAAGGAGAATAGGAAGTTAGTGGCTAGGAGCTTAGCTGTAGAACTACGTAATTCTTGGAGGGAACTCGTATTCTGTTGCTTGTAGCTGCTAGCATGGGAAACTACATTGAGGCTGGGAGGCTGGCCTGCAAATATCTCTACACAATTTCTAAGTTGAGCGTACTGCCAGGTAGCAGAAGGACTACTCATGAAAACTACGCAATTTTCTGGATGAGCAGCTGGTCGACTGTTAGAAGGATTTACTCAAAAAACTACATAATTTTCTGAGGGGAACAAGGATGGTTACTAGGTGACTGTCCAACATGTCTACTCAATTTCCTCAGTTAGTGGTCAAGGTCAGTAGCCTCTACGCAATTTTTGAAGGGAGTCAGTCCGGGGGATGCAGATTGGAAAGACTTGCTCGGTGCCTCTATACTGTTCTCAGTGATACTCGACCGATTCAATGGTGGGGTGATGGTCTGGATATCTAAGGGGAGTCTGGTCTTCAGAAATTCAACAAAATGACTAAGTGTGTGAACAAGTGAAAGATGCAAATGTGATCTTACAACACACACCCTCATGACTTGACGACAAGATGACTCAAACCAACTAGACACACATGTTCAATGTGGCTAATTGACGATGCAAGGGACAAGCGCAACACTTGTGATTGATTGTAGATTGACGATGATGATGCTTGCACAACAGTGAATGGGACTCTGCGTGTGAGTGTAACAGATGATTTCATAGCGAACATAACATGTACACACGAAGTGAAGACCTTGAGCATGACCAGAACGTGGTCGCAAGCAGGACATTGAAATAAACATGCAAAATCTTGGGTTGAATGAACAAGCAAGGTGGGTGTGAAGGCTTACACGAGCTCACGGAGTGAACGCAAGTGTATGCAACCATCAAGTGAAACTCTCAAGGAAGGCTCTGAATTTGGGTGTAGACCACAATGTTTTGGAGGGTGGTTGTAGCTGCTACAACAAACTCCTACATTATTTCCTTGGTTTTGTTGATCATATTGAAATATTGCCTGCCAAATTTATATGCAAAATTCAATCATGCTTAGACACTTCTCTATATTATATGTTATATAATTGTGGTGTTGAATGGTTTTGTAAGACTATAATATGTTTCTGGGATTTGTAAACAAGAAAGACAACAATTCTCTACAAATTCAAACTAGCGGAGTACGTGAGAAAAATTCCCACTATATGATTCAATATAGAGACTGTAAGGTTTAAGAATTTGAGCTCACTGTTTGGGACGTAGGGGGCCAAGATAAAATCTACTACCTATGGAGACAATATATGGTCAATGCCTAGGTATATTCCAGAACTTTAATTTGTTATCACTGGAAGTTGGATCCTGCTTTCTAATTTAATAACTTTGTTTCTTTAAGCCATGTCTATATATGGTGGATTCATTTAGTAAATTCATAATATACCTTTGTATTCATGATATAGCATTGTTGGATTCATTAGATAAATTTATGACATGAGATTCTTTGTTTGGGGGATTTTATAATGTGTATATGCTAGATTCATTTGTAAAATCTATGATTTTTTATCATTGGTGGAATTCACTGGATAAATTTAAGTTTGTTTGTGGACATGAATTTTCATAATTATATATACCCTATAGATATCATAATATATATTATTTTAGATTCACTCAAAAAATCAAATATATTATATGATTGTTGTTTTGTATATAGATGTTAAATTTAATAGATACATGGATATTTTTTTTTATGTAGATTGTAGACTTTTTTGTATCTAAGAGATATAAAGTCAAGTTGATAGTCAACTTTGCTTATATTCCCAAAATGTTCAAATTTTGTACAGTAATCTTTTTCATGATTTTTTTTTTTTACAAGGTACTATTATTAAAGAGTTTAGACTTCTGTGATCCATACTTGATTGTGAGATTGATTTCAGCAAAATCACATAGAGAATCATTTGTCGACGCGTTTCGAACCAACTAGTGTGGTTCATCGTTAGGACAAGTTGAGGAACAATTTTGAGCGATCCGTTAAATAGAGCATGTAGGTCCTTCAATGGCTATATGAATGGGCAACGGTTAAAAAGACCCTTAACGGCTAGATTAGACGAGGGTCTAGGGGAAAGGGTCAAGGTTCGATAAATTATCCAAAAATATAATCATTAAAGAGACCATGGTTCAATTTATTACCATAATTATTAACTTCTCAAATAAATATTTTTTTTTTTAATTAATAATTTTATAACATATATTATTATTATTATTTTTTTTTTTTTTTGCAAAAATTATTATATTAATGTCAATTATTAGATATTGTCAATTAATGTATATTAATATTAATGTATAACCTTAAGTAATATATTATTAACTAAAGCTAATATTATTATATTAATTTCAATTAATATTATTAATAAATACAAGGAAAATTTTATTTTATTTTATTTAATTTTTATTTATAATTTATTATTATTTTAATAATTTTATAATATATTATTTTTAAATTATTATTTTAGCTTAATAGTTGCAAATTATTATATAAATCAAAATATTAAAATTCTTTTAATAGTAATATATTGTAATTAACCTATAGTATATTATTATAATTAACCCAAGCTAATATATTATATTATTCCAAATTAATATTATTAATAATATTAGTCTAGGGTAAATTTTATAATATATGAGCAAAATGAATAATATTACACTTGTTAATTACTAATAATAAAGGTCTAGGGTGAATAGTTAAGATTATTGATTACGAAAGAGACTAATGTTATTAAAAGAGCAATATTATTATTACTAAACCAATGCTATCATAAGAAAACATCGTCTAGCTAAACAAACCGAGAGGGGTCAGGTGAAGAAGAGGCTAAGGTAAAAGGGTTGGGATCCAACACCTACTAATCTTCCATCCATCATCCCTATTGAGAGTCAAAGGTATTTTCTCGATCTCAAGGGCTTCCCTCAATTTACGATGGTGAAACTACGTAACTCTTGCGATAACTGAGCCTCTTCGATACATACTTCATGTTTAGTTTTCTCGGAATGCTTAGTAAGGGCTGAGGACTTGGCCCTTCCATGCCTCAAGTCTTCCGAGTGCTCACTAATCCTCTGATTAATAGAACGACCAGTTTCAGCAATGTATTGGGCCCCGTTGAAGGACCTGCATGCTCTATTTAACGGATCACTCATAATTGTTCCTCAACTTGTCCTGAGGATGAACCACACTAGTTGGTTCGAAATGCATCGACAAATGATTCTCTATGTGATTTTTCTGAAATCATTCTCACAATAAGGTACTGTTATCTCAAGCTATGTCCAAATAAGCACTCAAGTATGGGAGCAGTTAGGTAAAAGGGTGTTTGCAAGAAGTGGAGAAAACTCTGAATGAATTCATAGTCCATATTTATTGTTAGGTTGTGATTTTATCTTGTGGCTTTCTTATTTTCATGTCAATATTTTTCTTACTTATGCATTCATAATGAGATGAGGATGTTTTCCATATCTATTTCTGTTCTTTGCTGCTAGTTGAAGCTCATCTAACCATGTCTCCTTTTTGAGCCCATGTTGATTGTCATCTCTTCTTTTTCTTTCATCATAGAGATTTTGTGGTGTATGTTAGAGTTTTTAAATTGACTATTTTACTTAAACTTTTGCTGTATTTTCATATATGTTTTACTAGTTTGGTTGTATCTTATAACATTAACTTCAAATCAAAACCATAGTGTTGGACAAAATTTGGTAACTGCAAGGAGGTTTCTTCTTGGTGTGATAGGCTTGGAGTTTGTGTTGTTTGCTAGCATGATTTTGAATTATTATGAGTTGAAAGTGTCCTAAAAGAACATGATTGTTTAACAAGAAGATGATATATGTTGGGATGCATTGGTTGTCTTTCAACATATTTTAGTTTGTCTCTACATTCAAAATCTAATACATTTTTTTGTTGCTTGACTTTTTTTTATTTTTGGTTTGCTAAGTGGTTTGGGCCCTGAGATGACTACATGCTTTGGCTCAAGAAAATGTGACCTTGGGGCATAAAAGTAGTAAGTGTGACTCAAGAAAAGGAAAGGATTTATACTTTTTAAAGGGAAACTCCTTTCATGGGTTGTATTGTTGTTATTTTAGGTTTTGTTATTTCATGGAGTTTATATAAACTTCAGCTTGACATGTGTACTAAATTGTATGCTTTTGGAGACTAATATAATATTGTGCTTGTTGTGTAGTTTGAGTTTGGCTTCTCAACATTGCCTTTGCATCATGTTTTTTGTTCAATCATGAATTTCATTTGTTCACTTAAATCATAAGAGAAGACAATGATATCTAATCCAAAAAAGGTAAAGAATAATTGTTGTCTGATTATTTCATGCCTTACAATATGAACTTTAAAATCTTTCCAACATGTTGATTGTGCATTGAGTGTGTTGTCTTTATCACATATAAACATGTTGATTATGCCTTAATTGTGTTAGAAGAACCTATCAAGATGATTGATGGCAGAATGGCTATCTGTAATGTGGCTATTGTTGGGCAGCAACAATCATAGTTGAACCAACTCCTTCAACAACCCATACAACCAATTTATCCCTTTCAACTCCGAAAATGCTTTCTTCCACCCATGGTACCTATACAACCCACATAACCAGCTAATCCATTTCAACCAGCTGCAACAGATCCTAACTTAAGAAGGGTATATGTGGGTAATGTTCCTAAACACATGCAATGTGCTAGAATGACTAATTTTCTCTCGCGTTATGGAGACATTGAAGAAGGCCTTGGTGGTTGACATACAAACTGGTAAGTTGAAAGGATACTCCCTTATTCCTTAAAAAAAATTGAAGCAACAAATCGAACCTTGAAATAAATTGTTAAATCAATAGATGGACATCAATTTTTTTGAAAATTAGCATTTGAAGGGAAATAGTAGAAAGTTGCAGAAAAGTAGGGCAAATTTGTTCCTAATTTGAAGGATAAAAGTGATATAAATAAAGTTTAGCAATATGGTGGATTGGGTCATGGGACATTCAACCCACCACTTATTTTTCATTAGAATATTGTGAACCCAACATTAGTACCAATTACTAGTCTAAATCCATATCGATTAAGTGATGAAGCACTACCAAGTTTGTCTATGGACCTTTTTGCAATAAACCTCCCTTATTCATTAAACTCTTTAGGATTGTTGGACTTGGGCTACCAACTTCTTCTCCAAGGAACAAATTATGGTCACGCATCACTAGGTGCCAGAAATTATGGTCTTGCTCCATGTGGATCCTCTGAATATGGATGTCAGTCATATAGTAGTTTTGAAGGTGCAACATCTCACTGTGGGATTTATTCAAGTTCATATGTTTCCCAAACTGCAAGAAAGTCATTTCCCCCTTACATCTCATCAAAGTAAACTCCCAGGGACATCTCCATCATCAGGAGTTCTAACTGGCACTCACCCTTACTACACATCCTAGGTTTTTGCTCATTCTTATTCTTCTTCTTCCATCTATTTTATTTCATTTTCAATTGTATTTAAATATATTTGAAATGTTTTCTTTCATCTTTTGTATCCCAATATATGTCAAACACCACTTATGAATATGCGAGCATTTTTATTTGTATCTCCTTTATTGTTTTTCTTCTATATTTTTTCTCTGGAAATTGACGAGAATAAGTTTGGAGCAAGGTTGGAAAAATAACTCGTTCCTAGCATTTTTTGTCTTCTTTTAGTTTATTGCCACTACTTTTTAAAATGTACCCTTTTGAATAATCAAATACCTTAGCTTCTTTCTCTAGGGGATGTGATGAGAATAAGCATAAGTTATTATGGTAATTGAGGATACTAGTTGGTATTAAGTATGGAGTTAGAGGTTGGCCAAATCATAGAGCAAATTTGTGCTATAATTATGGTGTATGATTACTATATGTGAGGTAAATTGTAGGAAAAATGGCATGAGCATAAAGGGCACTTGGTTTATAGAGTACATTTTAGCATGTGTTCCATGTCCAGAATCTTTTTCTTTTTTTTTTGGCTATGGTTCATGGACACCCTAGTCAACTAGTGGCAGTACATCCATGGAAAAATCTGGGCTGATTGACCCTGAAGGGAACCTAGCCCCACAGCCCACTAGCAAGGCCTAACCCCAAGGGCTTCGAGGAGGATGGACCCTGTGACCTCGCGATGGCAAGGCATTGATTTTGACCAACCGAGCTAAAATTTGGGGCTCATGTTCAGAATTTGTTATCTTAACTTCTCTTAATAGTATATTACCAGTTGTTGTTAATCTATGTTCAAATTAGCACTTCAAAAGACATTTAATTGTATGGCAGTGGTTAGGTAAAAGGGTGTTCGCAAGAAGTGGAGAAAACTCAGAATGAATTCATATTCTGTATTTAGTGTTAGGTTCTGATTTTATCTTGTGGCCTTGTTATTTTCATTTTAATATTATTCTTATTTATGCACTCATAACGAGATTAAGATGTTTTTCATATCTCTTTCTATTCTTTGCTGCCAGTTGAAGCTCATATCACTGTGGATTCTATTTGAGCCAATGTTGATTTCCATATTTTCTTTTTCTTTTATCATAGAGTTTTTGTGGTGTATGCTAGAGTTTTTAAATTCACTGTTTTACTTCAACTTTTGATGCATTTTCATGTATGTTTTATTAGTTTGGTTGTATCTTATAATATGGACTTGAAATCAAAACCAAAATTTTGGACAAGATTTGGTAACTCCAAGTAGGTTTATTCTTGGTGTCATAGGCTTGGAGTTTGTTTTGTTTGCTGGCATGATTTTGAATTATTATGAGTGGAAAGTGTCCTAAAAGCACATGATTGTTTAATAAAGAGAGGATATATGTTGGGATGCATTTTCCATGTTTCAATGTATTTCAGTTTGTCTCTGCATATCCAAAATGCAATAATTTTTTTGGATACTTGATTGTTTTATTTTTTGTTTGCTAAGCTGTTTGGGCCCTAAGATGATTCCATGATTTGGCTCAAGAAAATGCGACCCTAGGGCATAAAAGTAGTAAGTTTGACTCAAGAAAAGGCAAGGATTCATATTTGTTAAAGAAAAGCTCCTTTCATGACTTGTATTGTTATTATTTTAGGTTTTGTTATTTCATGGACTTCATAAAAATTTCAGCTTGATATGTGTACTAAATTGTATGCTTTTGATGACTAATATATTATCGTGCATAGAAACTTTTAGGAGCGAATGTTCGCCCTTTGGCGAAATTAAGGGGTTTTAAATTTTTAGTGGGCAAAAATTTTGTATCATAGTACATTTTTACAAATCACCTCAAATAACCCACCTTATTTTAAGGGAGAGGGTAAAAAAGGTAAATTTAGCCCTTGAAATTAGGAGTTACAACCTTCCATTTGCCCATTTTCAAGAATAGGTTTTATTTAAGTAAATCCTATGGGCCAAATACCATATTTATAAAAGAGGTATCGTAAATTAATAAAATTATAAATAAATGAGAGGCATGGTAAATAAATAAAACATTTTTTATATTTACTCCATAAGTCACCTTATATACATGCAAGGGTGTAAACAAATAAAAATATAAGTAAGGTGGACGTATGGTAAATAAATAAAACATTTTTTTATACTTACTCAAAAGGTATGGTAAGTAAATAAAAATATAAATAAACTAGACGTATGGTAAATAAATAAAACATTTTTTTATACTTACTCAAAAGGTATAGTAAATAAATAAAAATATAAATAAACTAGACGTATGGTAAATAAATAAAACCTCTTTTTATATTTAGTCCATAACCCTCGTTATATTTATGAAGGCTCAAGAAAGAGGTTTTATTTAAGTGAATCCTATAGGCCAAATACCATATTTGTAAAAGAGGCATGGTAAATTAATAAAAATATAAATAAATGAGAGTTATGGTAAACAAATAAAACATTTTTTTATATTTACTCCATTAGTCACCTTATATTTAGGAACACTTAAAAAATGCGTTATATTTAGGTGAAACCTATGGGAAAAATACTATGGGACAAATACCATGCACTAGATGGTTATTAATACCATGCAAAACAACATTGTTAACCCTAATATTAGTATTAATAAAAATAAAAATGGCACATGGAATTGACCCATGGTATTCACCAAAATGGAACATGGTATTGACCCATGGTACTCACCTGGAATGTAGCCTATTTAAATGGGGGAATTAAATCGGCATAGATCCATCTTTACTCTGGATCTACTACCCCCGAGAGGTATCAAATATCATGATATGCAAACTAGCATAGAGTGAAAAAATATTTGATCCCTCTCTGGGCTTGGTGGATCAAGAGTAAAAATGGATGTTTTAATTTAATGTATGTTAGACATTTAGCTTGGTTAAAATAAAAAATAAAATAAAAATAAACTATTAATTTTATTAATTTTTATAAATTACTCATAGTAATTTTTAAGCTCCAGGTTTATGATAACCCATGGTAATACCAAGATCTTACAAGATTTTATAATTGAGTAAAATATTCGCAATGCATGGTGAGAGATTCGCCAAAAAATTATATATACATATTATATTATTGATAAAATCGCCTTCCATTTTTCCTATA
>APFE030532339.1:0-10472 GCA_000404065.3 Pinus taeda | reverse complement strand
GCATTTTTCTGTTTATGGTCATCTCCATAATTTGTTTCATTCTTGTTTAAATCTGGATCAAGTGAAGTCCCTGTAGAAAGCAATGGGAATAGCTTAGAGAAGGATGTATACCTACAAAATCAGAAATGTCAGTATTTTAAATTTACCAGAAAGGGTAAAGATACAAAAATGACCTAAATGGTTTTCAGGTATTATATGAATACAATATTGATAGTAAAGAACTAAGGAAATTTCAAAATAGAAAGGTTATGAAATAGGTATTCCCCTACTCTGCAACTCAGTCTACTCTAGTGGAGTGGCTACACTCTGTATCTTTAACCTAAAGTTCGTATCCTTACCCCTATTAGGAGAGAATTCATTATAATAGCTCATACTACCAATACCATCGTTAAATGTTTGATTCCTATACTCAATTTGGTTGTTCATCGTATATGCTATATTCTGCAATCGATCACCACAGTGGCAGCTTGCCACACCATCGCACAAAGAGTCCTCATTTAAAAATAGATGCACTTCCCATCTCTACTACATCGACATCGTTCTACGCATTGAATTCCTTGATGTCTGGGATGTGATTATTGAACTGCCCTAACCCATTGATTCCTCATTACTTGAAGGTTCTTTCCACAAGCCTTCTTTGATGCTATGCCAATCTTACCACAACGTTGACTCTTCCAGTCCCTCTTATTCGGATAATTTTCAAGCCATTCATTTTGGGATGGACATCATTCATTTAGTTTTAATGACAACATACATTATTATTCTTCACTAGGGCTAATTGTGTCACAAGATTATGAAAAATTTCAAAGTGTTCCATTTGGTACAAGTGAAACAATAACAAATTCTTTACAAAATTTTCCTAACACTAGGGCCAAGTCAGATTGAAGATGCCCCAGGCTAGGCTTCTTCAACTTAGGGAAGTCAACCTGAAGGAATCCTACACTAAAGAAATATGCAAATAGTAAAACTTCTATGAACATCTAAACCTTAATTTTTGTATTTGTAAATCTATCGAGAAAACTAAACCGATTGTTTCTAGACATTAGTGTTCCATTGAATAAGCATGCATTCTTAGTAGAAAAGGGAGCTTACAAGGCACAAAAGTGCAACATATCTGAAAGGAATCAAACCTTAATTTTTGTATTTGCAAAATGCAAGTCCATACTTGTAAAACAACAATAAACATTATACTTGCACTCGCTTGGGACTTCACACTTTGAAAGTTAAATTTGAACTAAAGGATGTGGTAGCTAGCGGTCCTGCAAATTGCATAGAGTTCTCCACTGTGAGAGTTGTCGAACTAGTTTTTTGTGAAATTTTCTAAACCTTCACCAATGGAAAAGTCCCTATAGAAAGCAATGGGAATAGCTCAGAGAAGGATGTGTACCTGCAAAATCAGAAATGTCATTATTTTAAATTTACTAGAAAGGATAAAAAAGATATAGAAATGACCTAAAGGGTTTTGGGTATAATACGAATACAATATTGATAGTAAATAAGTAAGGAAATTTCAAAACATAAAGGGTAAGAAACAGGTAGTCGCCTAGTGAGGTTTGTATTTCTGTTAACATTTAAGATAAATTTTCAGAAAATGAAGAAAAACTAAGTTGTGTGAAGAATTGTGTGAAGAATCACACTAGGATCCATTTTCCATTGAGGAGATTGGAATTTGTTGTAGGTGTTGGAGTAGGGTAATTAACTCTACAATTTCAGCCCTTGTTTCACTGCTAGCTCTCAATCCCCTGTCAATACCGTAGAAAGAGTCCACCAAATCACGCTTCAAATATGTCATTCCATTGGGCTCATCACCAGCAACCACATCAATATCTATGCTAGAAGTTGCTTGGCTTCCAATAAGAATGGCTTTGGATAGTCATTTATGTGTTGTAGAGAGAGCTCAGATACAAGACATGGGAAACATATCCATTTCTTCTTTGATTTCTTGGTAGAACCTTATCTGTACCAACCAATAGAAAAATCTTATTCCATTTGAAAAACCAAATAATAGTAATACCAAGCAAGAAAGAAAGTAAATAATGAATTAATTGGTAAAACCAAAGAGAATAGATAATAACCTATTATTTCTCTCATATTGACGCCAAGGAATTTATTGGTCCATTTTATCTATTTCTTTCTCCTATCCCTATGCTCTGGTGCCTCCTGGAGTTGTTGTAAGCATTCAGAAAGCTTTATAGGAAATTCAACCCAGAAATGAAATAAAGAGACTATAGCAAGCACGAATACCATGTCGTTACACTTTAGCGAGCTTTGAAAACCCTTTATCTGAGGCAGGTCGACTTCATGGATTCTAAAATACCTCCTTCAACTTCAAGCTCCACTGTTCAGGTCCACATTGACAAGGCAAGCTTCAATTATTTCATTTGGTTGGGCTCCTTGTCAACAACTGTAGCAGTATATGTGCTAGAACCTATTTGGCTTCCAAGAAGAATGGATTTGGATAATCATTTCCATGTTGCAGAGAGAGATCAGATACTTGACATAGGAAACAAATATATTTCTTCTTTGATTGCTTGGTAGAACCTTATCTGTATCAACTAATAGAAGGCATTCCTATTTGTATGAGCCTAGCTTTCTTAACAGTTCACCCTCTACATCCATTGAAAATATTGTGAAAGGATCCTCGTGCATCAAATATGCAAAGGCTTGGAAGAAATAGTAATAATTAACCAATAACTAACATACCCTAACCAACCAAACAACCAAAACTTACATCTGACAAAGGATAATATTTGAATCGTCTAACACACAAGATTGACAGTGCCATATAGTGAAGAGTGGCAGTTGGGGGAGTTCTTTTCGAAGGGGAACACCTTAAGGAGTAATTATGAACTTTACAAACACCACATCATTGTCACAAAATATAAATATAATTATGAACTTAGGTGGAGACTTTATTTTATACTACTTATTAGCATAAAAACTTCAAAAAAATCCAATAATCATATGTTTTGCTTCTTGTTTCTTCTATTTCATTTCAGTTATATTGCCTTTCAATTTTCACATTTGATTTTTTTCCTTCCCGAGTTTTTAATTTTTAATTTTTGTTTTATTATTTTTTAGTTAACTCTCTTTTTCTAGTTCTTTTGTTGTAGCTTTTTTCCTATATCCAATTTAATAATCAGTACTTTTAAAACTTTAATTCTCTCTACTAATAAAATGATACAAAATCAATTTTTAATATACTATAACAAAATTTAAAGCATTACGTAATAGGTTTTCTAACTATTATATGTTTTGAAGTTTGTAGTTGAAATTTGGGAAAACAATTTTTGTTCAAATAGTGAATCAAATTTTAATATATTATAACAAAATTTAAAGCATTACTTAATAGGTTTTCTAACTATTATATGTTTTGAAGTTTGTAGTTGAAATTTGGGGAAACAATTTTTGTTCAAATAGTATCCTTTGTTGTTTTTAAAATACATGTTTACTACCATAATATGACTTTAACACTCTTAAAACTCCATTGAAACTTAGAATTATTGTCATAACTCAAACTTGTGGTTCCAATAATCTCTACTAAATTTGAGCAAATTCACTAGAAAAATATATCCAATATTCATAAAATATTTAATAATAAAAAAACTTAATATGAAATATAAATCATTATAATTTTAATAATAAAAATTATTCCTATAACGTTTACTTTCCAAAAACGAATATTAATTTTAAAAATAACATTAATATAATATTTTTTATTTAAATATTTATATTTAATAACTATTGCTTGAATGCTGATACTATTATATTAATGTATACAACAATTTAATAACCAAAATATATTTAATTAGTTTGTATTTTCAATGCATAATTTCCTACTTGAATTATTATAAAATTTAATAAAAACGATAATAAAAATAAATTTGTTCAGCAAGTAAATATCCATCCATTTAGAACGTCTAAAATGCATAAAACCCAAAATTTTATTTATAAAATCCGTTTTACATTTAATCATGGAAAACAAACTTAACCGACACATCCAAAATTGATAATCAAGTGTCTAAAATGACACACGCATAAATCCAGAAAACTTCATTTATAAAAATTTGTTTTACATTTAATCATGCAAAACAACCTTAACCCACACATCCAAAATTGATAAATATTGATCATGATATATCTCTATCCTTAAATTGTTATATCTTATTATATATTTATAATATTTTTGGTGTCATTCCTATCCAAAATGACTTTTTCAACGATGACTTTAGATGGGGATGGAGATACTAGTTTTATCTCCCCTAGATTTACTATCTATTTTTGTATTTCACATCAGAAATTAAATTTAAAATACCATGACATGTAAAATCATATAGCAGATACTAGCAGTTAATATGAAACCAACTAACATAAAATTAATATGTAGATAAACATAATTAACATTAGAAATCATAAAAATAATATTTATGATCATAATTTTATAAGTGTGGCCAGTAAATATGAGGTGGGGATTTTCATTAGATCATCATGCCTAACACTAGCTAGGGGATTAGTTGCCTGTGTAGAATAACAATGTCCAAATGAGTTAGTGAGTCATCCATATCTTGAAAAAGCAGTTGGATTTTATTTTGAAAAGGAGTTCATATTTGGTGTCATTCATGTCAAGAAGAATTTCCCCAAGCAATTACTTTAGTAGAGGCCAATTGTATGGAGATATTAGTTTTGTCTCCCCACAGTGTGCCCAATATCACTTGGTTGAGTACTAAGCACCCGATTAACAATAATGGCATGAGAGTGACTAGATTCCCCTCTCCCCAGTGCTTCTATGTGAGCGAGCTCTTTATCTAGGAATTTTGTTGAGGGTAAGAGAAATCCACTTAAATATAAAAGAGAAGCTAGAAGCACACCAATTGAGAGTTAAAAAATCCTCCAACAGAGCATGTAAATGGAATGGAAAATACTAGTGAAAGGGCCACAAGCAAAGACAAACCCACCTAGAACTAGAGTAAGAATCCTAGGGAATTGGACAATATGCCAAGGAAAAGGCCCCAATGGAAGAAAATAAGGACAACTCTAAAAGCTAACACAGACCCACTAAAAGTATAAGAAATACCAACCAATGAATTAGAAATGATCGTTGAGCAAGTTGATAAGTTATCACTTTACAAACACCATAGAAAAATTACATTCCTAAACACTATAGGAAAATTACATTCCTAAACACCATAGAAAAATTACATTCCTAAAAATCATCAACACTCCCATGCTATATATACCATGCTAAGAGCCAAAAACATATAGGTCTCCTAATGAAAGGAAGAGAAAATAAAAATAAAAAAAGTCTCCAAAATAACCATCCACAACCATCACCTCTTTGAGATACCAAATTTTTATTACAAGGAAAAACCAGCCCCTCTTAAATCTAGAGAAAAAATATATGCCCATTACCTCTTTGAGATACCAAATTTTTATTATGGGGAAAAACCAGCCCCTCTAAATCTAGAGCAAAAATATAAAAAACTAAGAGAAAAAAATTAAAAATTAAAAATCAAAATCGAATCAAATCTTATTGCCATAATACCTGAGTAAGTTACAAGCAAATATCATAAATCCAACTTTAAAAAACCACAAACATTCAACACACCATTCCTTACCAACCCATCCCACCCATCGTAACTGCATTTAACTTAAACCACGTACATTTAAAACACCCGGTCTACGCTCATGTTTCGCAGTGGATCCCATATCCCATTTTCTATGATGGTCGGCAGAGGTCACTCTCCGTCCTCCATCTGATTTACCCGACTGCCCACAAAATTACCAAAATAATTGAAGCCGTTGATTTGTATGGTCATCACATCGTCCTCACAGTTGTTACACGTATTTATTTAAGGAATTTCGGAGAAGTGGGAAGATACAGTGTTCTTATTTTAAATGTCTTTATTTTGGTTTTTTAACATTAGTGTTCTTATTTTTTTTTTAAAATTGGGGTCCCCCTTTTTATTTTAGTTTTTTTTAACATATGGACGAAAAAAGTAATATATTTTAAATATTAATTTTTAATATTATTGATCAAATATTCCGTATTCATTTGTGTATCCAGAAATAGATAGGTTTTAAATTTACCAGGGCAGCAGTTGAAATTATGTTATATCATTTGATTCTAGTAATTTAGGAGTTGATTATTTTTCTATTAAATAAAATCATAATATATATTATTTTTATTATAAAAAAATTGTTTTATATATTAAAATTAAAAATATACCAGTTGAAAAATTGAAATTGAAATATTTCCAAAATTGATTTTCAAAATATTTAATAGCATATTTATTATTGAATAGGTTGTAGTTTTTGATATTTTATATTAATAATACTAGATGATGATAGAAATTTATTTTCCATAAAATATTTAGAATATTCTTAAGAAATATAACACTAAAATTGAGATTATTTTAAATAATTATGTTATTTTTTCCTTTTCGATTTATATTAAAAGAAGTCATATAAAATTAGATATATTTTGGGACATGTGATATTAATAAAAGTTATATTAGTCCATACATATTTATAATTTCAACAATAAAATAAAACAAATCTCTCCAAAATTATATATATATATTCACTATGTAAATTAGTACTTATCAAAATTTATTACCATTTTATTGATATAATTACTATGATTTATTTAATTTATTGGAAAAATCCCAAAGTAAAATATTTTAAATTGATTTACGTAGAAAACAGAAGAAACTTGAAAACTAAGAAACTAAACAAGGTAAGAACTAGTCAAATTGATTTGCAGTGGGCTGCCACGAATCTCGTGGACCTGGGCAGCCGTGTTGAGAAGTCATTTTGAAATTTTTACCAGCCGCCTGTGATGACCGAATAATTATGTGAATAAATTCTCTGTTTTTTTTACTATTATAGGAAAAATGTAAAACAGAGATTATTACTTCTTTATCATGGTGAAAACATTATTAACTCCAAAACTGGAACTGAATTAAATTAATTACAAATGGTAATTTTGATGAGGAAGTTATTGTTACTTTTCTGCTGGATTGATTTTCTTTTAACACATATGTATAAATATGTCAAGAAACAGTTGCCAAGAAGGGGGAGGCAAAACCCTAATTGTTTCCCTATCCTTCCATAAAATGATGGGAAAGGAAAGACCCGGGCTGTTAAGGAACAGGCGGGGAAAAAGAAAAGAGATAGCAGAAAGACAAAGAGAAAATGAAGTGCTAATCTCTGGTGATGACCAGATAGCACAGGCACGGAAAGTGCGTGACAGTTTGTTGAGGCAGTGGCCTGGCAAATGAGCTTGGGGGGAGATTAGTCTGCATCGACTAATCTCGCGGTTGGGTGGAAAACAAGCAATCAAGAATAATCTCCACAGTGCGGGTACGTACTGTTATTGTAGTTTTAATTACAGGAAGAATTGACAAACTTGCAATAGAAGGTAACAGTAGTGGTTAATGGAACTCTATTAGAGTAGAGCCAGTGTATTAAATAGGGAAAGGGTTACATTCAATAGAAGAAGAGCTTCGGCCTTAATGTGATAGAACTTAAGTTAGATATAACATTCTTGAATGAACAGGGTGCTGACTGTTAGATGTCCAGAAGACTTAGGCTTCCTATTTAATTTAAAACTGAAAGTCCAGACAAACAAAGGGACTAAAGTTATTAACTTGCTGAGCGGAAGATGTTGGGAAGTTTGGGTAGGCTAATGCCATACCTGGTCTTCCCTCACATGCAGACCGTTGGTTATGAGGGATACTGTAACTGGATTTGCAGGGTCTCCGAATCCAGTAAAGAATATGGACAATATAAAGCCAATATTGGGATACAGAGTTCGAGGTGAGACTGCTCCCTCGTATTATAATAACAATTAAACTCTTAAAAAAGAAAACAAACACAGTGAACACGACTACATGTTCCACTACCAAGAAAAGATGCTGTACATTATTCAATAGTGCCACGAATGAATGATCCTGAATCCATGGTATTCATAGGTATGACCTAACCCAGCTATCGGGACGGAACTGCGATAAAAGGGCTGACATTTCATGCAGAACTTGAAAGAAACATATATATTCAAACCGAATAATGAAATTCCTCAGGGTTACATATCAGGAACTACCAAGTAACAGGAGGTAATTACATACGCGAACATAAAACTAGAAAGCTGTCGAACAGTTCTTTAAAAGAAAACGCATTTCCATACTAACTCAGAAATACCCTAGTCTAAGAATGGAAGTATTCCTGTGCGAAGAGTACAGTCGGCATATGGCCGTTTGTGGGAAACAACAGGCGTATATATGTTGCAATTAATCAGATATAAACCATAGAAGTATCAAGATAAATAATATCGCTGAGATGAGAACTCTTGTTCGAAAATTAGAGCAATAGTAAACACTGAGAATGGACATACAGAAAAATAATTCATATGCGCACTGTATGAAGAAAATAATTCATATGCGAACTGTATGAAGAAAATAATTCATATGTGAACTGTATGAAGGAAATAATTCATATGCAAGCCGTATGAAGGAAAATAATTCACATGCGAACTGTATAAAAGAAACCCATATACGTTCAAAGGCAAGTTCCTCTCGGCGTAGTGCAAACTCCACATATATACATGAATATTTGAAAGAAAACTCAGTTATTGACATTTAACTGTACAGGAGGGCCGAGCCGAATCCCATGGATTCGCGGCAAACAAATAAACCTATACAAAACAAGGGCGCGTCCAGCGCTCAGAGATCTATTAAATGTAAGTAATTCCTAAACTAAACAGAAACCCTAGGGTACAAACCCATTACTGAAAGCCTGTAATAATATAACAGCGAAGGTCTTAATAACGACTGTGGCAGGCGTCATAGCCGAAAGTAAACAAGACCCATCCATGAAGAAACGCAAACCCTGACAAGGAAAGGGAAGAGTATCAATTACTCAGCAAGTGAACGCCATTATTTTTCTAAAGGTAGAGCTCTTACCGTAGGTAGGAGCCGCTGAAGAATCCATGACTGTAAAGTCTCATTGCCGCGCCGAAATGCCAAACCTGCTCCATCATTCCAAAGGCAAACTCAGTTAGGGAATCGAGTTCTTAAATCGGCAAAATTTATTATCAGAAAAGAATAACAAAAGTATTAGAACAGGCACACTGTAAACCAGATCAAGTGGAACGTTGAATAAGCCGACTAGCATCAGAGATTTAATGGTACCAGGCTGCGTTCAGAGGCGAAGTTACCTGAGCAGCAGGCATGTGTTCGGACGCCGCGCGAACAGAACTCTCCGGAGCGACCTCTCGGCGAAATGAACAACTGAGAACCCTAGCCCGAGGCATGTGGAGTAAACCCGCGAGGAGCCACCGGTGGAAGGCGGGAATGAATCCTCTCCGTGAATTTCTATCAGCATCCCGAGGACTGAACCCCGTCTGAAGACATTCAATGCCAAACCTACCCTCGCGATCTGCGATTAGATCGATGGACGGCAATGTCAAGAAGGGCCACCTGGCTTTATCTCATGAAGTTGGTACGCGGTAATAGGATCCGCCGTATGGTCCAGTACCATATAACGTATGGTATTCAATTAAATCTACTGCTTGGTGAAACGTTAATGCAAATGTAAATTCGCCAGTCATTAATTGTGTAATGAACATATATTGTATGATTAACATGTTACCAAAATATGTGCTAAACATTAGTTCCGGACTAATTACACATACCATGTAAATAGAAAAGAATTTTTTTTTTTATCGTGGGGTGTTTTGTGTTATTTATTATAATCATTTAGGAGGGATATGACATATGGTATCAGAGCCCAGTTACAAAACTGAGGCCTCTAGGTAAGAATATATATATATACATATTTTTTTTTTTTTTTCTCTGAATTTTCCTTATCATTCGTTTCATGTTGATAAGTACAGGATTCAGAGTCCCAGAACTTACAGGATGAGGAGGACCGACAACACCACTCGACGACCTGTGGTACCTGGACTTGGAAATAATCCTGAACTATGGGTTCAACTTGGGGAGGAGGCCAGAACTACAAATCAAGCTATCCTAGAAACCGTACAGGAGCTGAAGAATGAAATGGCAAGGCTGCGGGAAGACAATGCTAGGCTAACAATGGAACAAGAGAGAATATTGAAAAGTTTATCTGAATGACAGAATCAAGTACCCGTTAATCCTAGTATGGAGCAGCAGCGGATATCGGAGGAACAGAATCACCCTTTGCCCCCTGAAGGCTCAGAGGAGCAGGAGGAGCATTCTGACAATGTAAATGAACAGCAAACTTTGAAGAGACAAAGGATGGAACTGCAAGGGGAATTTCGCAAAATTAAACCTCCGCATTTTGACGGAGAACAAGAGGAAGCAGCCGAAGCATGGTTGATTAATATGAACAAATATTTCCAGCTCTATGAATATGATCACAATCTTAAGGCCAGATTGGCTATTTTCCAACTGCAAGGAAAGGCCACCTTATGGTGGGAGGAAGTGAAGATA
>APFE030532338.1:1574-24529 GCA_000404065.3 Pinus taeda | reverse complement strand
TGTTATGAAGGCATTATAATATACAAATAGAAATAATACAGGGATAATGTGCCAACCCTTTTCCACTTTGAAATTGATATGTTGTGTCTATTGTCCTTCACCGTGCCAAGTGAGGACAATTTCTATCATTTTTGAAAATAACAAAATCATAATAAAAATGCTTTAAATCATAATGAGGATGATGAGAAAGTATTCATTTGCTATTTTTCAAATTTAATCCCTATGCTTCACTTGTATCTCACTATTAATGCATATGAACACTCAATCCATCATTGTGTAATTCTTTAACATGTTTGATACATAAAGATATCTCATCACTTGATGTTGTTTTATCTACCACATAATATTCTTAGTGTAATCTATCTTCGTGCTTTGTGCCATGTGATGGGTTGACCTAAGATTTGATTTCACCACCGTGATGACTCAATCGCTTCTTTGATGCACCAGATGGATGGATCACCCTATTGGAGTCTTTTTCTACGTGTCCATGTGCTTCATTCAACATCATTACTTTAAAATCATTACTAACCTTGGATTCTACTACTGATTAATAGATGAGCTACATAAATTGTTAATTTCTACAATACTTGCATATTAGCCTAAATTTATAAAGAAAAACATATAAAACATAGAATAATAGAATTATTACCTTTGTAGAACCTTCTTTAGTTCATATGGAAGATTTCATGTGAAATATGACAAAATGATGTAGGAAAGATGATTATGAGGGTTTCTACAAGGTAAAAGAGATCGGACTAATGTAGAAAAATGACAAAATGTTACTAATTATGGGCCCATCATTCCCCATACTTAATTTAGTGTATGTCTTCATGCAATTTGACAAAATTGCAATTTTGTTTGTCAAATTCCTGATTTAGAGTATGGTTTCAAATGGTTAGATGATAATCTCCAGGTTGTTTTGGGTGCCCTTATTTTTCATGGCATGTACCTTTTATTTAGCATATTGTTAGAACTAGATTTGAGTCTTGAATATTTGTGGGGAGTGCCCTTCTTGACGTGTATGCGAAGTGTGGAAGTATGGAGGAAGCAAACAGAGTGTTTGACAATATGCCAGAAAGGAATGGGGTGTCATGGATTGCCATGATTTTGGGGTATGCTTAGAATGGTCATGGTGAGGAGTCCCTGAGGTACAAAGATTAATTAAATGGCAAGGTCATGTTTGTGGGAATAGGTTTCAAAACACATTGTAAACAAACTGGATCGTCAAGTTTGAAATATCTATTGGAAATAAAAGCATTAAAGAGTATTGAAAATTAATATCAAAACCTAAATAATTCACTTGGCAACCATCTACAAGAATATAACTAGTAAGGAGTGTGCCATCATCTCTAACATTTTTAGCCTTTTCTCACCTCTAAGATAGAAGTCAAGTACACCATTGTTCAATATATTTTGAGATCTACCTTGATTAGATTTAAATGAAAAATGATATTGTTGTGGATCAACAAAAAAAAAAAAGAAGCCATTTTTTTAAAGATTTGCACATGTTTCATGCATATATGGCAGCACACTAGTGGAATGAATTTAATATGATGAAATTTTGTTGTTCCTAAATGAAGACAGTGAAAGCTTGAGTTGATGATTTTGTACTTTATAGAAACAGTAAGAAAAGGTAATGGAAAATAATATGTATAGAGTTGGAAATAGCCTTCTATTGTCTTTAAAAGCCGCCTATTTTATCCTTTCTTTGGGGAGATTTTGTCATTAAAGAAAATTCTACGCTGGACTGTAACATAAGGGCAAGAAACCTACACTTCTATTTGTTTACTTTCAACAACAGTAATTGGGAACTATGATGAGAGATTGCATGAGTCAGTCTTACATTGAATTTGTGAAAAAAATTATCTGCTATTTTGAATTATATATGATTGAAAAACATGTTGCGTATTAGGAAATAGATAATTGTCTACTTGTTTAACATGAATTTATTCTTATCTTATTTTTCAGGTATTTGAAGTGTAGAAAATGGTGCAAAAGTGGCGTTTATGCATTTAAGTGTCCTACTTTCCAAATCTAGGTCAAGCAGTTGTTAAATTTGTCCTTTAGAATATGGAAACAAATCATTTATTTCATGGAAAGAGAGAAGTTCCTGGAATGACGACAAATGCCCTTGTTGAAGGGCTAAAAGAGGCAAAACAACAAGATGTCAATCATATTGAAGTATTCACCAACTCGGAGTTGATATGTAATCAGTTGAAAGGAATGTATCGAGTTCGGAAGGACAATTTAAAACCTCTTCATAAGGAAAAAATAAATTGGAGTTGTCAATTTCAACATTTTACCATCAATTGCTCTGCAGATATTGAAAAGATGTCCACTAATATAATGTCCAGAGCATTTTTAAGCACATATGTAGATATCAAATATGACATAGGATCACCATCGACTACAACAACAATCATTGATCACCATCAATATAGATCCCCATTATGTGAATGGGTTGTTGTTATCATTTTTCTGGGGTCTATCATAGCATGGTTCTTTCACTAAGGAAGAACTTGTTAATGTTTTATTTTTCCCAACATCCAACGATTACGGTTTTTTGTATGGGAGATAAATTTATGGACAAATGTATTTTGAGAAAAGTAATTGGTTCATGGTTTTGTGATTATCATTAATATATTATGGTGTTGGATTTAAGAGATCTTTGGTTTGTATTTTTCGAATTTGTTACCGGAGAACCCACAGTATGATTGTTTTTATGCCACCGTTTCAATTCCCAAATGGGATCCATCATCAGGACTTATGAATGATGATAGAAGATGAGCTGCTATAGAGAAATAAATATTAATGAGGAAAAGAATTTTTGGATCAGCATACAGTCGGCTGGAAATTTAATCAATTCTATTAATTTTATTAATTTTATTATTTAATTATCATTTTATTATATTAATCTTATTAATTTAATTATTAAATTGTTATTTTATTTAATTCAATTTTATTAATTACAACTAAAAATAAAAATAATATAAAATAAAATTACTTAACTTTTTATTTTAACTTAAAATAAAAGTTAATAATTTAATTTTAATTTTAATTTTATTTAATATAATTCTACTAATTTAATTTTAATTTTAATTTTTTAATTTTTATTAATAAAATTTTTTGATGAAAAATTTTAAATATTAAAACAAATTAATTAATTTTTATTAATATAAATGATTTAATTTTACTAATTTAATTTATATAACTTTATATATAATATTTATTAATTTAATTACTTTGTTAATTTATAATTTTAGTTTTATTAATTATAAAACATAAATTATGCACACACGTAAAAAACCTAATAATTATTGTTTTAATTTCATTATATTATGTTAAAATATAATTAGATTAATATGATAATTAACCCACTCATTACATTCAATAAATAGCAAACCTCCTATTTATTAATTATATACTAATTATAAATTAATTAATATGAAGGTTAATATATTAATTAATATATGTTTTTTGAATTTTAAGGTTAATTATTATATATTTGTTAATTTTAAAACAGGGTTATTAAAATATTTTACCTGCTTACCTGTTATACCTGGGATGAGCTTTGCGATCTTGATTCCTTGAACAAGGGAAGCCAGCTTCCGCTAATCTCCATACCATTGTCTATGTTCAGATTATGGGGATGCTTGATAATTTCAAGCACTTCTCTGATCTTTCGTCTCTGCTGGTTCTCCTCTCTTGTGATAATTAATGCGTTTTCCAGGAAAATATGGTGCTTAGTCTTTGCGGAGTGCTCTGCCAATGCTGAAGTACAAGATCTTTCATTCTTAATATCAGCGCCATGTTCCTTATGTCTTGTCCAGAGGAAGCGACCTGTTTCACCAATGTAGCTTTTTCCACATGAACACTCTATTTTGTAGAATCCTTTTAGCTGATGCTTGTCAATGTCATCTTTTACAGACTTCAAACCTTGCCTAATAGTTCCAGGGGCTGAGAAATGAGTGATGATGTTTTTCTTCTTTAGGATTTTAGCGATTTGTCTGTAACTCCATGGATATAAGGTACAAAGACTTTAACACCCTGAGGCTGCTCTTGGGCCTTAGGTTCATGAGATGACAACTTCCTTTCGGCCTTCAATATTTCTCCAAGAAATCACGTCCATCATGATGGTCTAACAAGGCTGGTAAGCTACAATTTGGGTCTTGGTCATCTTTATATGTTTTAAAAAAAATGTTCTGTCTATGGAAATAAATATTGAAATATTTCTCAGTTCCAAGATATTATTGTAAGTTTGCTTAGATCATATTATTTATGTTTCTTTCCAATGATGAACATGACCATTGATTTGTAAAAACATGATAGTATATTTATTAAAGGTCCAGTGTAAGTACAATGTGGGAGCGTGAAATCAACTACTAAATCAAAATAGAGAGCAGAGTGCTAAATAGTTATCCGAGAAAATATATAAATAAAATAAGGTGCAAATACAAAGTCCTGGTCCTGACACAAAATAATTAATGTCAAGCCCTATTGGAGATGATGTTGGCTACTAAGAACAAGAGAGGGGGCCTTGATATAGGTTTCTCATTAGAGTCATCATTAATTGTGAAGGGGTCAATGCACTAATGTTTGGCAATGGACATCCTCCTAGTAGTGGTCGAAGTTGAATTTCCTTAGCTATGTGATCCTGGGGGAATCACAATATTGAAGAAGCTTAATGCTCCCAATGTCCAGGAGGAAATATCTAATGCAAGCCTCCCTACTCAAACAACCCATGAGGAGTAGTGAGTTGGGTGGGAAGAGAGTAACTATGGGACCTCCTAGAGCTGATGTGTCTACTTAATCTCTCTGCCTGCTATTTGTTTCCCTATCAGACAAGGTAACCACAAAGTATGAGGTTATCCCATTGAAGGGATGTGTAGAGCCTGAGATCTATGTTCATATACTTCCCCATGAAGAAGGCACGACATCTCTACTCAGTGTAAGAGAGCTCCTCAAGTCCCTAAATAGGCAGTTGTATTTACTTTTGATCTCATAGTAGACAAGGCATCGGAAAATGAGATGCTTCTCCAACTCTGGTTCTTGTAAGTGGCATCACTAGCAAGCCATGTTATGCCGCAGGAGGTGGTGAGCTATCTCAATCTAGAGATTTTGGAAGACCACTAAAAAATTATCACAGGGAATTCTAAGGGCACACACCTAGTGTTTGTGGGTGTATGAAGGTTGGATGATAAGACCATGCCTTAGCCCTAGAGAGTTCTTAGCATAAACAATATTATTTTAAAGCTTCCAAATATAAATTTTTGTAGGTTTAAACTCTCCTGTGGCAAAGCTTTTACCTTTTAGTACATACTTAAAAATCCATTGGTATTGCAGAGATCATATTGATCATATCTTCTTGACTATTGAATTTCCAGCCTAGTGTCATCCTTTTCAGAATTGATCTCTTTTCTTGAATGCATATTCACCTTAGAACCAATTATATATTGTATTTGTATTTATTAGTAATAACAAGCATGGGACAACTATTATTTATTTGGCATTTTCTTTTCTTGGCACTCCTTGCATTGTTGGTATGATTTTATTTTCTTTATCATATTCTTATGATCTTATCGTACAAATATGAACTAATGAACAAATAGATCAGCATAATAACTATTGGCTATCTAACCCTATCACCTCTACATGCTTCTCCATTTGGAATAGTGCTCTTCCAATTCTAGGGGGATGTCCCTAGGCTTTGTGCATGTTGTTTCTAAAGAATAATATTTGTGTATGAAACTGTTGTGGCCACAACCTCTTTCAAGTGTTTTTGTTGTTCCATAAAAGGAACAACACGTTTTTGGAGTGTTTTTACTGTAACCTCTAGGGAACCGTTGTTGTTCCCTAAAAGGAACAACACCTTTTTGGAGTGCTTTTATTGTTCCCTCCAAGGAACAGGTGTTCTTCCCTGAAAGGAACAACACCTTTTTGGATTGTTTTTGTTGTTCCCTCCAAGGAACAGTTGTTGTTCCCTAAAAGGAACAACACATTTTTGAGTTTTTTCTTAGTTTCGTTGTTCCCTCCAGGGAACAACACTTTTGTCCCTTGAGAAGTTTGATCTCTCGTCTCTCTGAATGATAATCGTAGTTGTCAGATGGAATTATTTCCTCAAATTTGAACGGTTCAGTGGTTTATTAATTATGGTTGTAATCCATTTTTAATCATCAGTCCCCAAAAAATCATCGTGCCCTCTTGAGATTTAGAGTTGAAAGGACTCATATAACCCCCAGTTTCATAGTCTCTCTCTTTATGAAATTTTTTATGAAGGTAAGGTTTGTTTTAGGCTTTTCTATCATATTTATCATAATCATAGCTAATGTTAATTATTTATGTAGGCGAGGACGAAGAGAAGAAAAGCAAGGTCAACGAGCTTATGCATAAGTATCATGAATGGCTACAAGGAAAGGATGCAAATGAGACCTAGCTGAAACAAAGGAATTTATGACAAGCAACAAGGAAGGCATACATAGTGGGGAGCTACGTAATAAACTACAGTGATTTCTTGTTGCTTATCCTCCCTCCAGCCCTTACACTCTTGTAACAGAGCTTTCAATTGCAACTACTGACTTGGAAAATTATCTTACATCATGAAATACATGTCCAAAAAAACAAGGTACAAGCTCAAAGATTTGTTGCATATGTACAATGTTATGTGGATCCCACAAAAACACCTTCATCTACTTGATCTGTACAAGTTTGATATGGCTCGATGGATGGAAACAACCGCACAACACTCTACCTCGCAATCTATCAAAGAAATATATGAACACATTGAATCAAGTTATTATTACCTCTGGACACACCTTAAATCAAGCCAGATGTCGAAAAATGAGTGCATTGTCTGCATTTTCCTTCAGGGAATAAAAAGGAATAACATTTAGTCAATACATGTGCAAAGGGATGGCATGCAGTCATTCCTCTTTCTACTGACGTCCGTTCATTTTTCTTCAAGAAATAGAATGATCCAGTAGCAATGGCTTCAACATGTTCGTTGTTTCATTAATCGTTTCATTTTGTATATTTTAATTTGAATATGGAAAGGAAGAGGGAAGGTGGAAGGTCAGGAGAAACGGACGGTCAGTTCTCTTTCTCAATAAGTATCACCTTTGGATAGAGGAAAAGGACTTTATTTTGGCAGAAGAGGGGTCAATTTTATTATGCTAATAAAGAAGACTGTTTCATTCAAGAAGAAGCCTTTTTTCAGATTCATTTTCCTTTTTCTTTCATGTTTGGAATCAGGGTGTTGTGACTAGCATTTGGATATATATGTTTTGTTTTTGTACATAGTGATAACAGACAACTTATGACTAGTCTTGGTTATTTGAATATAATTTGTTATCATGGTTAACTCATGAGAAATATCTGATTCAAAGCTATATTAAACATCAATTGCAAGTTTTATTTGTAGAAATAAGAATGTGTATTCTTGTATGAATAATTAGATTTCAACTAAGCTTAAATACAACCTTGTTCATCAGTGAACTCAGTAATTGATTCATTTGGACTTGGAATCTATATATGATGTTTAATCTCTTTTCATTATGCTCCAGCAGGATAGGTTAGAATAATTAGGATTAACACAAGTGGGTAGAATCAGTATAGGTAGAGCTTGGTGCATATAGCTTAGCTATTTCTTTTGTTGATTTAATTGAAGTCTTCCTCCAAGAATCTATCTTTAAACACCTATAATAGTTTACGAGATCCTTTAAAACCCATTGCAACTAACCACTCCAAATGAAAGCAGATCTAATTGGGGTCTGCGATCAGGATGGCTCCCTTTTGTTGGCACAATGAACATTCGACATGACAACAAAAACCAAATTGGATCCACAAACTTTAACTACTATCTAAGCACCCAAAAGCACTGAAGATCAGTGACCAAACAGTGAAATGGAGTATAAGGGTTGAGATTAGTTTCTTAACCAAAATTATAATAGTGATTATATGGAAAAATTGAAAGAATATCTTCCCTAAGTGAAAGAAAAATTCAAAGTGCGTGTATGGTAATGACAAACAAGATCCTTGGAACATGATTGGACATGTACTACTACAACACAATCTCGAAGAGCTAAAATAAATCATAGTCAAATCCATTTGATATAGTAATCAAGAGACAAAGAATAGATCACAGGAGTGAACACATCACACACTGCCTTGTCAATCTCTGATGTGCAATAGTGGAAGATGTTGTCAAGTCCAAAATGGAAGAAGGAAGAAGGGATAGAGCTCTTGTAACATATGTAAAAATCATCCAACATGCCAAAGAATGAGTTGCCACCAATCTTTATAGAACACAAAGAGAAGAGGAGAGTGTGCACCTAAAACTCTAGGCCATCAACCCTAAGCTTGTTATAACATTTTAAAAAACGTTTTTTAACTTTTTCAAGTGTTTATTAAAATCATTTACTAAAGTGTTATAACCCCAAAACCCTAAACACTAAACCCTAATAATTAAAAACATTTCACCAGGAATTTTGAAACTCTTATTTAATTGTTTCATAAAAAAATTTATTGAAGTGTTGTAAATCCTAAACCCTAAACGCTGAACCCTAAAACCCAAACTAGAAACCCCAAAACCTAAACCCTAAGCATTTTATAACCTTTTAAAAAGTGTTTTGTATATTTTATTTAACTGTTTATTAAAAGAACTTACTAAATTTTTATAAACCCTAAAACTAAAACCTAAACCTTAAACCGCAAACCCGAAAGCACTTACTAAAGTGTTCTAAACCGTAAACCCTAACCCATTAATCCTAAACCATAAAATCCAAACCCTAAATCCTAAACCCTGAACCCTAAAACCCAAACCCTAAGCATTTTATAACACCTTAAAAAGTGTTTTGTAACTTTTATTTAAGTGTTTATTAAAAGAAGTTACTGAAGTGTTATAAACCCTAAATTTGAAACTCGAAACCCTAAACCCTAAACCCTAAGAATTTTATAACATTTTAAAAAAAAAATTGTAGATATTATTTAAGTGTTTATTTAAAGTTTTATAAACTTTAAACGATAAACCATACACCCAAAACCCTAAACCCAAAACTCTAAACCCTAAACCCTAAGTATTTCATAACAATTTTAAAAGTGGTTTTTAACTTTTATTTGATTATTTATTAAAAACATTTACTAAATTGTGATAAACCCTAAGCCCTAAACCTTAAACAACAAACCCTAAACCCCAAACCCTAAGCCTTAAACCATAAACCCTAAGCATTTTATACTAGTTTAAAAAAAAAAAATTAAGTTTTATTTAAGTGATTATTAAAAGCACTTAACAAAGTGTTATAAACCATAAACCCTAAACCATAATAAATTTACAACATTTTAAAAAGAGTTTTGATACTTTATTTAAATATTAATTTACAACATTTACTAAAGCGTTATAAAATATACACCCTAAACCCTAAATCCTAAGCATTTTAAAACATTTAAAAAGAAATGTAACCTTTGTTTAAGTGTTTATTAAAAGAATTTACTAAAGTTATATAAACCCTAAACCATAAACCCTAAACATGGAAGCCTAAACCCTACAACCTAGGAATTTTATAACATTTTAAAAACTATTTTGTAACTTTTATTTAAGTGTTTATTAATATCATTTACTAAAGTGTTATAAACCTTAAACCATAAACCCTAAATCCCAAATCCCAACAACAGACTCTATATCCTTAAGTCTAAAGCGTAAACACTAAAAATTTCATAACATTTAAAAAATCTTTTTGTAATTTTTATTTAAGTGTTCATCAAAATAATTTACTAGCATGTTATACAACCTAAAACCTAAACACTAAAACCCAAATGTCAAACCCTAAAACCTATATCCTAAACCTTAATCCCGAAATCCCAAATCCTAAACCTTAAGCATTCTATAACATTTTCAAAATTGTTTTGAAAAATCGTTTTGAACATTTTGAAAAGCATTTACTAAATTCATATAAACCCTAAACCCTAAATTCTAAACACCAAACCCTAACCCCAAATCATAAAACCTAAACCCTAAAACTTACACCTTAAACATTAAACCCCAAACCCTAAATCATAAACCCTAAACCCTAAGCATTTTATAACATTTTAAAAAGTGTTTTGTAGTTTTTATTTAGCTTTTTATCAAAAGAAATAACTAATGTGTTATCAACCCTAAACCCTAACCCCTAAAATCTAAATGCCAAACCCTAGACCCTAAACTGTAAACTGAAAACCTAAACCCTAAATGTAAACTCTAAACCCTAAACCTTAAACCCTAATCGCTAAACGCTAAACCCTAAGTTATAATGTTTTAAACCCTAAACCCTAAACCATGAGAATTTTATAACATTTTAAATAGTGTTTTGTTAGCGTTTTAAACCCTTGACCCTAAAATCTAAACCCTAAACCCTAAACCCAAAAATCTAAGCATTTAATAACATTTTAAAAAGCATTTTGTAACTTTTTTTCAAGTGTTTATTAAAGGCATTTACAGAGGTGTTTTAAACCCTAGAACATAAACCTAAAACCCAAAAGTTAAGCATCTTTTGCATTTTGAAAAGAATTTTGTAAGTTTTTTTAAGTGTTTATTAAAAGCATTTACTAAAGCCTTATAAACCATAAACACTAAATCCTATGCATTTTATAAAATTTTAAACCATAAACCCTAAGCACTTAGTGCAGTTTTAACAAGACTTTTGTAACTTTTTCCTAATTTTTTATGAAAATAAATTACTAAATTGTTACAAATCCTAAACCCTCAACCCTAAACCCTAAGCATTTTATAACATTTTAAACCCCAAACTTGAAACCCTAAACTCTAAACCCTAAGTAATTTATAACATTTTACCAACAATTTTGTTACTTTTTTTAGGTGTTTATTAAAGGAATTTACTAATGTTTTATAAACCCTAAACCCTAAACAATAAGCATTTTATAACATTTTAAAGCCTAAACCCTAAGAATTTTATAACGTTTTAACAAGCGTTTTGCAAGTTTTTTAAGCATTTATTAAAAGCATTTACTAAAGCGTTATAAACTATAAACACTAAATCCTATGCATTTTATAAAATTTTAAACCCTAAACCCTAAGCACTTAGTGTAGTCTTAACAAGATTTTTGTGACTTTTTTCTAAGTTTTCATTAAAATAAATTACTAAATTGTTACAAATCCTAAACCCTCAACCCCAAACCCTAAGAAATTTATAACATTTTAAACCCCAAACCTGGAACTATAATCTCTAAACCATAAGTAATTTATAACATTTTATCAAAAGAAATAACTAACGTGTTATAAACCCTAAGTAATTTATAACATTTTATCAAAAGAAATAACTAACGTGTTATAAACCCAAAGTAATTTATAACATTTTATCAAAAGAAATAAATAACGTGTTATAAACCGTAAACCATAACCCCTAAACTCTAAATGCCAAACCCTAGACCCTAAAGTGTAAACTGAAAATCCTAAACCCTAAATGTAAACTCTAAACCCTAATCGCTAAACCTTAAACCCTAAGCATTTATAAAATTTTAAACCCTAAACCCTAGACCATGAGAATTTTATAACATTTTAAAAAGTGTTGTGTTACTTTTTTTCAAGTGTTTGTTAAAAGCATTTACAAAAGTTTTTTAATCCCTTGACCCTAAACCCAAAAAAACTAAGCATTTAATAACATTTTAAAAAGCATTTTGTAACATTTTTTCAAGTGTTTATTAAAGGCATTTACAGAGGTGTTTTAAACCCTAGACTCTAAACCCTAATACCCAAAAACTAAGCATCTTTTTGCATTTTAAAAAGAATTTTGTAAGTTTTTTTAAGCGTTTATTAAAAGCATTTACTAAATCCTTATAAACCATAAACACTAAATCCTATGCATTTTATAAAATTTTAAACCATAAACCCTAAGCACTTAGTGCAATTTTAACAAGACTTTTGTAACTTTTTCCTAAGTTTTTATTAAAATAAATTACTAAATTGTTACAAATCCTAAACCCTCAGCCTTAAACCCTAAGCATTTTATAACATTTTAAACCCCGAACTTGAAACCCTAAACTCTAAACCTTAAGTATTTTGTTACTTTTTTTAGGTGTTTATTAAAAGAATTTACTGATGTTTTATAAACCCTAAACCCTAAGCATTTTATAAAATTTTAAAGCCTAAACCCTAAGAATTTTATAATGTTTTAACAAGCTTTTGTAACTTCTTTTTAAGTTCCTATTAAAAGAATTTACTAAAGTTTTATAAATCCCAAACACTAAACCCAAAACCCTAAACCCTAAGTGTTTTATAACATTTTAAAACCCAAACCCTAAACCATAAACCTTAAACCCTAAAACCAAAAACATAAACATTTTATAACATTTTAAAAAGCATTTTGCAACTTTTTTTAAGTGTTCATTAAAAGCACTTACTAAAGTGTTATAAACCCTAAACCCAAAACCCTAAACAATAAAACATAAACCCTAAATCATAAACACTAAACCCTAAACCCGAAACCCCAAACCCTAAACCCTAAACCCTAAGCATTTTATAACATTTAAAAAAGTGTTTTGTAACTTTTATTTAAGTGTTTATTAAAATAATTTACTAAAGTGTTACAAACCGTAAAACCTAAACCCTATACACTAAACCCTAAAACTTATGCATTTTATAACATTTTAAAGCCTAAACCCTAAACCCTATGAATTTTATAACATTTTAACAAGTGTTTTGTAACTTTTTTTAAGTCCCTATTAAAAGCATTTACTAAAGTGTTGTAAATCCCAAACACTAAACTCGAAACCCTAAACCCTAAACCCTAAACCGTAAGCATGTTATAAAATTTTAAAAATATTTTTGTAAATTTTTTAGGTGTTTATTAAAATCATTTTCTAAAGTGTTATAACCGCTAAACCCTAAACACTAAACCCTAAGAATTAAAAACAATTCACAGAGAATTTTCTAACTTTTATTTAATTGTTTATTAAAAGAGTTTATTGAAGTGTTATAAATCTGAAACCCGAAACGCTAAACCCTAAAACCCAAACTAGAAACCCCAAAACCTAAACCCTAAGCATTTTATAACCTTTGAAAAAGTGTTTTGTATCTTTTATTTAACTCTTTATTAAAATAATTTACTAAAGTGTTATAAACCCTAAACGTAAACCGTAAACCTTAAACCCCAAACCAGAAAGCACTTACAAAAGTGTTATAAACCCTAAACCCTAACTCATAAATCCTAAACCATAAATACTAAACCATAAAATCCAAACCCTAAATCCTAAAACCTAAACCCCAAATCCTAAACCTCAAACCCTAAGAATTTTATAACACCTTAAAAAGTGTTTTGTAACTTTTATTTAAGTGTTTATTAAAAGAATTTACTATAGTGTTATAAACCATAAATTTGAAACTCCAAACCCTAAACCCTAAACCCTAAGGATTTTATAACATTTTAAAAATTGTTTCGTAACTTTTGTTTAAGTGTTCATTTAAAGAATTATAAACCTTAGACCCTAAACCCTACACCAGAAATCCTAAACCAAAACTCTAAACCCTAAACGCTAAGTATTTCATAAAAAATTTAAAAGTGCTTTTTAACTTTTATTTAAGTGTTTATTAAATTTTTTTACTAAATTGTGATAAATGCTAAGCCCTAAACAATAAACCCTAAACCCCAAACCCTAACACCTAAACCATAAACCCTAAGCATTTTATATGAGTTTAAAAATCATGTTTTAAGTTTTATTTAAGTGTTTATTAAAAGCATTTTAAATTTATTAAAATCATGTGTTAAATTTTCAACTGCTTTAACACATGACTATTTCAGCTACTTTAAATGGCATGATTATTTGAGCATGATTTTGATTGAAATCACGTTTTTATAATAAATAATGATATTTACGAGTTATTTTGAATATTTTTTAAAGACCAATAATTAAATATTTATTAAACTCTTTTAGTTAGCTTAGTTATATATTTATTAATTTTTTTAGTTTGCATAGTTTAAGTGTTTAATGTCGCACAATAAAATGGTAAAATTGTATACATCATGTTATTTTAATTGAATAATTTTTACCTATCAACATACATTTATTACTAAATTTGTTATGCAAAGATTGTTATAATGGTAGGTAATCTAAACTTTGTAGGAGTTAAAATCTACTGGAGACCCAAATTAACTATCATGATTTATTATCATTTTTTTTAAGAGAATAAAAGATTTTGGTCTATTGAATGCAAAGGCAATGAAGATGTTCTTTGGGTGGAGAGGTTTAAGGTTGAGTGAACTCAAAATAGCCAAAAGAGTTGAATGCATTGTTTAGGAATGAAGTA
Source organism: Pinus taeda (assembly GCA_000404065.3). Classification (NCBI taxonomy): domain Eukaryota; kingdom Viridiplantae; phylum Streptophyta; class Pinopsida; order Pinales; family Pinaceae; genus Pinus; species Pinus taeda. Next base: position 10,239 of record APFE030532338.1, on the reverse strand, counting down.
AATTAACTATCATGATTTATTATCATTTTTTTTAAGAGAATAAAAGATTTTGGTCTATTGAATGCAAAGGCAATGAAGATGTTCTTTGGGTGGAGAGGTTTAAGGTTGAGTGAACTCAAAATAGCCAAAAGAGTTGAATGTATTGTTTAGGAATGAAGTTATTGTTTTTTATTAAAGGTTGGGGGTTGGTGTGGGTGTGGACTTTGGTGGCATGGTTAATCTGATCACCAACTAGTGCTCTTGAAGATTGGAAAACATAGTAGCAAACCATTTAAATTCAATATGACTACTGACTGAATATATAGATATCATAAAATATAATTGGCCTACTAGAAACTTCTTGCAAAAAGGTGACCGGTTAAAATTTAAAAAAGAGTGACCTCTTAAAATTCCGTGGTGGGAAAGCCGAAAAATTGAAAATAATCATAAAATCTAATTGGAATCCATATAATGGATATTAGTGTAAGTTAGTATTTGTTCATTCCACCAACAATCTAGAAACGTCAAAATAATGCTTTTTGATTTGGACACATCAAAAGAAAATTGGGTATGAGCAAGAATTAGTGGATAATTTGGAAGCTTTGTTTAGTGAAGTTGTAGTTGGTTTAGATGATGGTTGTTAAATATTAGGTAAAAGGTTTAGAAACAAGAATGAAATTTTTTTTGAATAATAACAAAAGTAATCATAAACTTTAAGTAGAGCCTTGTGGATTGCTAAAGAAAATGAAAACACTAAGTATTTCCATCATTTTGTAAATCATCGAAAGAATGTTAACACAACTTGGAAAATGTTAAGATAAGTTAGAGTATTTGTTGATCTGGGTTTTTTGGAGCTAAAACATATACATAGAGAGGATAATAAGGTTTCTATTATCGAGGTTATAGAAATAAATTCTTATTTATTAGGTTTATGGAGCACAAGGAAACTAGAATCTTTCAGAGTAACTATAAAAATATTAGCTTCAAGTTGATGAAGAATTCTCAATTATGAGCGTAACAACACTTTTCATGACAACTTGTGTATGTAAGCATGACTATGTGAACTATGGATGTATACAAAATCTATGTGGAAATAAAGTGATGACCGACTGAAGGGAGGAACATACATATCCAAAGCTCTTAGAGGGAAGGTGTGTCATACATTTTTGCATGCCTGTTGAGGGCCTCTTGCGCACTGGTTGGCTCTCCTATGGCATGTCACGGGTAGGCCCATACCAACATCTCTTAATTGTCATGACTACCCACCTAACCATGAAATTCCTTGCGCTAACAACACTGAAGTCAGACTAGGCAGCCTGAGTGGAGGACGATCTCCCATAGTGTCCCATTTTCTTGTGGAATGTGGCAAAGAAAGAAATGAGTTTGTGAACCAAAAATGACGTAGGTGCAAAGGGAGAGAATCTTATAGTAGTTGCGTGGAGAGGGAGAATGATCAAAGTGTACAAAAGAGACACAAAATGATTGGCTCGGATGGTTACTATGCATAAACACACAAAGCACCAAAAATCTATGAAACGAGGGATTTTTGGCTAAAGACACGAGATATGAACTCTATTTTTGAGCTACCAATGTGAAGGCAATAGGAGTGAAGATGGGTGCAAATTTAACAATGGAGATAAGTCTATAGTTTGCACTTCCCCTCCCTAAGGAAGATCTCTTGTGTTCGCTGCAAATTCCCAGAAATTGATGCATAGACCTCATATCCCTCATCTCAAATTCTAATGTTAAATCTGAAATACAACCTATAATCAATCTCTTTACACCTACTCGAATGAGATCATCCACATACAACACTAAAATGTGGGGCTTAGACCCAATCAACAAGAAGTATAGGTAGGGATCCACCTCACTCTTGGTGAAGTCTATGTCTTGCATATTGCTAGCACTCCTGGAATACCATGCCTTGGGTACCCATTTTAGTCCATATATCGATTGATTAAAACTACATACATAAGTCCCTCTATCATGGACTTCAAACCCCTATGGTTTCTCGATATAGAATTCTTCCTCAATAATGACATTGAGGAAGGTGATATTCACATCCATTTGGTGGATGGTCCACCTTTTCTCAAAAGTTATTGAAAGAACTTCTTTAGTAAAGGAGTATCTAGCTACAGGAGAAAAAGTCTCCTCACGGTCTACTCCCTCTTTATGAGAGAACCCACGATCCGTAAATCTAGCCTTTTATTTCTCCACATTACCATCTTCTACATGATTTTCCTTATAAAGCCACTTTTAAGTCACAACTTACTTCCCCTTTGGTCTAGACACAATCTTTGAAATATCATTCTTCGTGATGGAGTTGTTCTCCTCCACCATGGTATCTATCCACACTTCTTGGTTAGCTTCCTCGTCAAAGCTGGAAGGCTTTGAGTCTATGATGATGGTATTCAAATCCATGTACGTCAAAAAATTTCATAAAGGTTTTGTCTCCTTAAAAGTGGACTTGGGAGGTTCAACATGCTCCTGAGTATCTTATAAGGTTTGCTCTACTCACTTGGGACTACTAAGGGATGTCGAAGGCATTGGCTACTCCTATTGCACTAAAAGTTGTATATATCTGCTACTCAAAGTATTTTCTCTCGACTCATCCTTTGGATCCTCCTCCTGAGTCCCCTCTATATCTTCAGGTAGGTCCTCCATTTCCAAGATGCCAATTTCTCCTTGAACTTGGAATCTCGGCTCACCACAGTCTACCACTGATTTGTCAAGAAGGCCGTAGAAGCCTTCAATTCCACACTATATCCCACTAGGATGCCCCTCGCACCTAAGGGATATAACCTTATCCACTTTTCCATATCTATGTGTATGTAGACTAGACAGCCAAATATCCCGAGATGTCCTGTCTCAAATTTCTTTCTTGTGGATGCTTCCTCTAGTGTCTTATCCTCCAGAATTTAATGTGGGCTCCTATTCTGCAAATACATAGTTGTATTACATGTATCAACCAATAAAACCATCTTCAAAATTTGGTTATGGATTATGTCCTTCACTTCACGGATGATAAAATGGTTCTTCCTCTCTGCAACCCCATAGGCCAATTTTTTCTCCCTCTTTATCCCTATCGCCTTGCGTACATTAGTGAACTAATTAGAGGTGTATTCAACCTCATTGTTTTTCCTCAAAACCTTGATATTCTTGTTTTTTCATGTTCTCCACACAAGCCATGAAAGCTCTAAAATGATTCAAGACCTCACCCTTGTTTTTTATGAAGTAGATCTAGTCCTTCTTGGGTAACTAATCAATGAAGGTTACATAGTATGATGTGCCCTTTAATGAAGATATTCACATAGGCCCTCCTAAATCAGAATGGATCATATTAAAAATTCCTTTGGGTCGAGTTTCATTGCTAGGGAAATATGCATTGACATTCTTTCCAAGTGTACACCCTTTTCACACCCCTACTCATCCATACTAAATTGTAGAAGCCAAGTGGCCATTCATATCAGTATTGGTAGCGACCTGTGATCGGGATGTCTCATCCCCCATGTTAAACCTCACACATTCTCTTACTAGTGTGCACCAGTGTCTGAGTATGTTGACTCTTAATTTTTTATAAGTTCCCCTCTTGGACTCCAAACCTCACTCGAGTCTTCAAACTAGATCCATTTCGGTAGATGAGTACTTTCCCCCTTTGTCTTTTAACCTCATATCCTTTTCCCTCCATTATTGAGATGGAAAAAAGATTTTTCTTTACTCCATGTATACATAGGACCTCCTATCCATCAAGGAACACTCTTGACTCAATCTAGAATTAAACTATAGTACCTCCTATCCATCAAAGCACACTCGTGACTCAATCTAGAATTAAACTATTCCCCATCCCTTCACTGCATACTCGGCCTCATTGCCAAGTCAATATGGATCCCTGAGTCATCCTCTATAAAACTTTGAATAACTCTCTAGCCTTTTTCATGTGGTGGCAGGTGCCATTATCCAAGTACCAAGCACTTCTAACAAAAGTGTTGGCAGAAAAGCAAGACATAAGTGAAAATTCACGCTTGAACTTGGAAGCAAGCTCACTCAACTATGTCTTTGTTGTCACCACAACTATTTGTGACTTTCAATTGTCTTCCTTTACGGAAACCGAGAAGAAAACTGGTGATTGTAATGGAAGATATATCATTCGATCTTTACTCATATCTCTCTTATGTCCATAGTATTTTCCCTCTCCTTGACTTTCATCCTTCTTGATGGAAACTTTTCCTTTGGTATTTTTCGTCTTGCTAACCAAGGCTAAGTTTTCATCTGTTGCTCCTCCTTGTTGGTTATTCCCGAACTCTTTATGAGTCTCCTCTTGGGTGTCGTCAGTCTCTCCCAATTTGAAAGATGCTCCCATGCACATATTCCCATGATGAACAGTTCCTAGGCCTTGGTGAACCTATTCAAAGCAACATTCACTAGCTCTTCATCCAATATAGCTTCTTCAATAGTTGCAAGTTGGTCATGGATCTATGTGATCCTCATAAGGTAGTTTGTCACATTTTCAAAGGGTTTCATTTTACAAACTTTGAGCTTATTTTATAGAATATTTTTTTGACTCATGCTATCACTTTGAAAAAGTGATACCAAGTTATCAAACATGTTCTTAGATATAGTATTTTTTGCAACATGAAAAATCATGTGATCCTTAATAGCTTCTAATATCACCCCTTATGAATTTATGTCCTTATTATCCCATGTTACCTACACTTCAAGGTCCACTACCACTAGTGTTTGTGTGCTCCTTAAGGTCCACTTTAGAATTAGACATGACTTCACATAAGTCTTGTTCCTTCGGGATCACCTAGATTCTTGCCTTCCATGGAAATAAATTTGAAACCTCATCAATTCGATCCTCAAATTTCACACTGGTTATTGACATGTCAGTCTCGAGGTACTTATATGAAGTTGGTTGAAATAACCCAGGAAATAATAGATTTTATTTTCTTTCAAAAAAAGTTCTTTGGTACCATGTTAAATGATCCTAAAACTATTCATCTAACCAAATAGTTTAGATCTAGTTGCTAGAATTATAAAATCTTGCATGCAATGAAAAATGAGAAATTCAATCACACACTGCATGATTTATTTATGCTCTCTTAGATTAGCTCATCATTCAAAAATTATATTCATAACTTACAAGGGCTCCCTTACAAGGAAAATTACTTTGAGAAATTAACTAAACGAACAACAAACATGAAGATTTCAGTCTGCATGGAAATCAAGGTAGCATTCTCTCCATATTCAAATGACTACACATAATTTATATGATGGTATAAAATTTATATGGAAAACTGTACAATCTAATCTTTTACTTGTTGCTAGTTAGCTACTTTTCCTTGCTAAAAACTGGATATCTTCTCCTTGTTGAACTGCTACTGAATTACTTTTGGTGGTTTATAGGATCATGGTATTGGGAAACCCATGGTATTCTCCCATGATATTTTATGTGATTAAGCTAATTTTAAGGCTTGAAGGAATCCATTGTAAAATACCTCAAGTGGATTGCTTTTTAGCTGGTTTGGATTATGGTAATAAAGATATATATCTCGAGTTTTGACTTTCCTGGTAAAGTGTGTCCAAGGTAAATATTGACTCTTATGTACATGTTTTCCATGTGTATAATCATTTGTGTTCATTTTATTCCTCTAATTGTGCTATGATACCACATGTTAAAAATGTAACTAGAGAAATCAAATAAACTCATGGTACACATGTAGCAAAGAGTTGATATTTACCCTGGTAACCCTTTAGTGGGGAAATTAGAACTATATATATTATATATTGACCTTATCCAAGTTGACCAAACACTAGGCCACCTGAGGCATTTTATGGAGTTCTTCAAGACTTTAAATATGATTTATCAGATTAAATACCATGGGTCACCCATGCCATGGGCTCATAAAACACCAATGATAAATCCATGAATGACCAACAAGGTTATCTTAAATACTTTTTGAGTCAATATTAACCTAACATAAGACACATAGGATTCATGTTATGGTGAATAATTATCAAGTAGAACATCAATCTACGATCTTGTAGATTGTAGGTGAAATAAATGGAATTAAATTTTCTTTATTAATTGATCCAAAACACAATAAAACTTTTATTTCTCCAAATTCATTATTTAGATATGGTTTAATGGAATGCAAGAAAATTCATTATAAATTGTTTGAGTTGAATTTAATTATTAAAAATCAGTAGAACAATTGTTAAAATATTGCAAACTTACCTTGAGAGCATGTTGTAATTAGATACTATAATATATTACCACCTTGGTATCCAATGTTATAATTCTTGTTACGAATTAGTTAGGAGCTCAAGAAATAATTCTTGATATGAAAGGTAAGTTACTTTAATTTGTAGATGATTTACGGAAAAGGAGAATCTTGGTAGGAACCTAGAGATAAGCATCTCTAAGATTCCCTACCCTACTCTAGCCTTGCCTAGCCTTGCCTAGCCTAACCTAGCCTAGTCTAGTTTATCATAGCCTAGCCTACTTTAGCCTAGTCTCGTCTACTCTAGCCTAGCCTAGACAACTCTAGCCTAACCTAGCCTACTCTAACCTAGCCTACACTAACAGAGGCTAGCCGAGCCTATCCTAGCCTAGCCTAGCCTAGACCCTAGGCTACTATGTCCTAGCCCAGCCTAATCTAGTGTAGCATATCCTATTCTAGCCTAGCTTAACCTAATCCTGCCTACTCTACCTTAGCCAAGCCTAGCCTAACCCAGCCTACTCTTGCCTAGCCTACACTAGCCTATCCTACTCTAGCCTACTCTAGCATAGCCTAACATAAGCTTTCCTACTCTAGCCCACTCTACCCTAGTCTATCCTACCCTAGGCTAGCCTACCCTAGTCTAGCCTACCCTAGTCTAGCCTACCCTAGGCTAGCCTACCCTAGGCTAGCCTACCCTAGGCTAGCCTAGTCTAGCCTACCCTAGGCTAGCCTAGTCTAGCCTAGACTACTCTAACCTACTCTAGCCTACTCTAGCATAGCCCACTCCACCTAACTCTAGCCTAGCCAAGCCTAACCTACTCTATCCTAGCTTATCCTACTCTAAGCTAGCCTACTCTAGCCTAGCCTAGCCCACTCTGTCCTAGTATACCCTTGCATATTATACCCTAGGGTAACCTAGTCTATCCTATCCTAACCTATCCCAAATTAGACTAACCTAACCTACTATACATTAGCATAAACTATTGTAGCCTAGCCTAACCTAGCCTAACCTACTCTCACCTAACCTAACCTAACCTACTCTATCCTATGCTAAACTAACCTAGTCTATCCTATGCTAAACTAACCTAGTCTAACTCTAGCCTACTCTAGCGTAACGTAACGTAACCTAACCTACCCTACTCTAATCTAGCCAGCCTACCCTAGCCTAAGCTACTCTAGCCTAGACTACTCTAGCCTACACTAGCCTAACCTAGCCTTACCTAGCTTAACCTACTCTTGCCTAGTCTAACCTAGCATAGCCTACCCTACTCTAGCCTTTCCTAGCCTAGCCTAGTCTAGTCTAGCCTAGCCTACTCTAACCTAGTCTACTCTAGCCTAGCTGCCTCTAGCCCACCCATAGCTAGCCTAGCCTAAACCCTAGCCTACTATGGCCTAACCTACTCTAGCCTAGCTTCTCCTAGCCTTTCCTACCCTACCCTAGCCAAGCCTAGCCTTTCTTAGCCTACTCTAACTTAGCCTAGACTAGCCTAGCTTACTCTAGCCTACTCTAGACTAGCCTAACATAGCCTAGCCTACTCTAGCCCATTCTAGACTAGCATAGCCCCTAGGCTAGCCTATATTATTCTATACTACTGCAACCTACTCTAGCCTACTCTAGCATATCCTACTGTACCTTACCAACCCTAACCTACTCTATCCTAGCTTATCCTATTCCAGCATAGCCTATTCTAGCCTACTCTAGACTAGCCTACCCCACTCTAGCCAATTATACCCTAGACCACTCTAGCCTACTCTAACCTAGGTGAACCTAGTGTAGCCCCTACTATAGCCTAGCCTAACCCACTCTAGCCTATTATACCTTAGACAACTCTAGCCTACTCTAACCTAGGTGGACCTAGCGTAGCCCCTACTCTAGCCTTGCCTACTCTAGCATAGACTACTCCCACCTACCCTACCCTATCGTACCCTAGCCTACTCTAACCTAACCTAGCCTAGCCTATCCTACTCTAGCCTAACCTACTCTCTCCTACCCAACCTAGCCTAACCTAAAGTATTCTATCATGGACTAACCTAGCCTAACCTAAACTAACCTACCCTATTGTATCATAGCCTAGCTTACTCGAGCCTACTATAGCATAACCTAGCCTACTCTATCCTAGGCTAGCTTAATCTAACCTAAGCTAAGCTAAGCTAACTTAACCTAACATAAACTAGGGTAACCTAAACTAGGCTAGCCTAACCTAACCTACCATATCCTAGTCCAACCTAACCTAACCTAACCTAGCCTAACATAGACTAGACTAGCCTTACCTAGCCTAGCCTAACCTAGCCTAACCTAACCTAAAATTGTCTAGCCTAGCCTTCTGTAACCTTGCCTAACATAGCCTTGCCTAACCTAGCCTAGCCTTACCTAACCTTGCCTAAGCTAACCTAACCTTTCCTAACCTATTCTTTCCTAACCTAGCCTAACATAGTCTTGGATAACATAACCTAGACTAACC
>APFE030532335.1:565-16872 GCA_000404065.3 Pinus taeda | reverse complement strand
CACTGAAGCACAACACATAATCTGAAAGGCCACGTTTCATCCAATTTTCATACTGGACCCAATAACCACATTGAAGCTCATAATCAAACAACCTTCTGAATCACCCAATCACTAGATCAATGAGAGTCATGAATCAGATCTAGTCCATCAGATTACATAAAGATGAGTCATTAAGAACCTGATCCATTCATCCATCAATGTATAAACATTTAATCAATCATTGCTGTTATCAGAACTTAATACCAGAAATCAGACATCACTTCAAAACCCAGAACACAACAATGATAAACATGGACAGCTAAGTAGATTTCATGAGAAGTACGCAGCTTCACCCATATAACAGCTGCGTATAAGTACGCACTGTTTCCAACTGCTTCCCTGCGTATGTGCGCACTCTGCCTCACAAACTTCCTACGTACGTGCGCTCTGTATCCAATGAATTGCCTGCACCCCTCCGCATCTGCAGCGCTTCTCGTCCTGCGTATCTGCGCACCTGCAACGCTTCTGTGCTTGCGTATCTCCTCACTATTCTTTCACTGGACCTGCGTACCTCCGGGTATAGATAATTTCAAGACTTCAAGAATAACCCAGACTGGCAGATCTACAGATCTGAACATGCGCCGAGGAGATATCAACCCATTAGTAGATCCGACTTGTAGTTCTCATGTTTCTCCTTGATTTAGATCTAGCTATCTCTCATAACCCATCAATAGAATTTCAGATCTAGCTTCTTAAGATGTTCAACCCCAAAAGCATACCTAAGCCAAATGATCTCCTTTGCTTTATATAGGCAAGCTCTTCCTCAAATCACGGACCAATACCATGGGCCAAAACAATAATAACACAATACCGTCAGCTAAATACCAAGGGTTAAACATAAGAACCCCACATGTGCGCGCTTTACTGCCTTGAAGTGTGTGCACTGGGGTACGCACCTCATGAATGGGTAACCTGCGAGTATGTATGCACTTTATATAAGACATGCCTGCGTGTCTGCACCTTTTGTACGGTGTGCCTGCGTACTCCTTATTTTCTTCAATATTTGAGAGTTGATCATCAATCTCTGCTACTGTCCTGTTGTACAGTGATCCATCACCTGTATGGGTTTCCATCAAGGACAACACTTTAGCCATAATGCCAACAATCTCCCCCTTTGGACTTGATGGAAAAGCTTACTTGTGAACTGTCATCTGATCCCTTTTTGTTGTCCGGTAACCCATGCACTCTATCACATCTGATTTATCTTCTGAATGTATACAAGTGAGATGATCTTCTATGAGAGGGTTGCCATCAAGTACAACACATGCATCATAATGCCAACAAAAGATGCTTACTAGATATTGAATTAGTAGGATATAAGAAACTCAGAACACTCCTTAGACTCTTTAGGAGGTAATAATGACTTTGTATACTAGTAATTATCAAGGTATCATGAATAAGAAGCAAGAAATAGATCTATAACTCCATTTCTTTCTTTCGAAACCCATTTGGTTAACATTTTCCACATTTATATGAGGGAGAGATCCCAATAAGACTATTTTGACACACCTTTATCTCTATAACTCACATTTTTGACACACCATGTAGAGGATCAAATCCCTATTGTGGAAATTTACCATTTGATATATACAGTAGCTCCTTAGTTTTTAGCATTGGATATATAAGCATTGAAAAGAATGTGGGGCGTGGTAAATTAATGTTAGACTATTGTATCAACGCATTTTAGAAAATTTCATAGTGAAGAAATTTGAGCCGAAATTATTGGCATATGTTTGAACAAAATCCAAAAGGACACAACCAAGAAATCCTAATGAAAACACTAATGTTGTGGATCATTGATTTCCTAAGGAGAAACCAAAACCATTCATGTAAAAAAACCTCATAAACACCACAAACTATGTCATCACGTGAATCTCGTAGGTATCTAGGACACATGGAGGAATGTGAGTGCTCCACATACACTTAACACTTATTTCCATTCATATCATATAGATGGAATATCATTTTGCAGGAAGTATTTAATTATTGGTGACATAATAGCTGTTGGGACATCAATTGAAAGGACAAAGTTCTTAACATAGTAAAGTCAATTAAGAACCAACAAAGGTGATAAATTTAGCATGATAAGTAACACAAAAGATTAATTAGAAAAAGGGAAGCGTATCAAGGCTATCGTTTGGAGGTGCAATTGGGATGATAAACTTGATTATAGACCATAATTGGCATTAAGACCAATTCAAAAGTAATTAAGTAAACTATAAGGTATTATAAACGAATTATCTAATTTAGTAGAATAAAATGATAAGTTATAAACCTACATCATACGTCACACATATTATATAAATTAAAAATACAAATAACATAGATTAACTTAAAAGCTAAATATCGGACTTTAAAAATGGGTCAAGTCTAGTTAAAAATGTAAATTTTAGAGACTTCAAATTTTATGAACCTTTCAAGACTACAACTATGGTTCGATACGAATGTTAGGAAGTCCAATAATCTTGAATGCACTATAAAGGAAGAAAATTTCACATTGATAATAGAGTTCCATAAGACTACATTAATAATAAATTTCAGTTAGGATTTTTTTTTGTTTTTTTTTTTGTGAAATGGGAGGTGTTGCACATTAGTAGTAATTTCAACAAGTAATTCGCATTCCCCTCAACATGCACAACCCAAGGTTAGTAAGTCCTAAAGACCATAAGGGAGAGGAAGGATTGCTTGCCCATGAAATCAATCTTTATAGATGAAGAGTTCATTCCTTTTCAATTTTGCAATGGTTATAGTTTGTATTCTATGAAACATGAAAAATATTCGTTAGGATAATTCTACGTCAATTGTTGTGTGGGTGGGAGTTTTTTGTTTTAAGCACAATAAGAAAATCAGGAGGGGTTTCTACTATATGAAATCTATATTTAGAGATGTGGAATTATGTTAGAATTATGAGTGTAATATTCATGCCTCAACATACTTATATGTATCATTAATGTATTTCTCATCATGGCTAAGACCATCATTCGATCATGTATTATCATTCGTTGTAATATTAGGGAGAGGATAAGGCCAACCTAGTAAACTTCATACATGTTGGCTCATTAACCCATAGGCAGATCCCTTCTTGTGTATAAGCACACCACAAATCGCATTTTTATTCCATCATCGTGTTATATTCTTTATATCCCTTATAAAGTGTTTTATACGTAAGGTCACATATATTCATGCATATCTTGTGTAGCACACTTGTGTTTGGGCCTCTCTAGCACACTATGGTTATCTCTCTTTAGCACACTTATCCACGTTCATCAGAATTTGTAAATACTTGAGGGCATGGCTAGAATTTATGGCCAAATTAGTTCCACACACTCTTACTAGGTTAGCCTTTGAATGGTTTGAAAACCTTACCAAGAACTCTATAGAGAATTTTGATCAAGTAAGTGACACGTTTTTGGTAATATATTCCCTTAAACCAATCGGTGTATTTGAAGTGGTTAGTCTTATATAATTAAAGCAGGGAAAGTGTGAAGTTATGACCTATTGCATTCATAGATTCTAATTTTCATTAGCTAGATGTGAGACCAAGTTCTCTCTAGATGAACTTAGGAAAAACTTGGTAGAAGGTATAAGAGAATATTTGCAACCAGAATGTACTAATAATAAATATATAACCTATTAGGATGATGTTAGTTAGGTGAATTGGACTTATAAACTATCAACATTAGACATAACCTAGGAACTTATTATCCTCGTATTATAGCTAGTGAAGTAGCTTCTCTCTTAGGTGACCCACAATCAAGGGTGACTAAGTGAGAAGGAAAAAAAAGGACAAAAATGTTGAAGGGGATCATCTTACCAATTTACTATATGAAGTTGTTGCTTCCACTTCTTCCACTAAATCCACCCATAAAGATACTTTTGAAAAAATAAGGATCAACCATCTTCTTCAAAGCCTCTACCCATACAACCATCCACTCAAACTCCACCACCACTAATTGAGCCATATCCACCATAACTATTGGAACAACATTCTGACAAGCTTAGAAGGAATCCATTTCTTATTTTATCTTTCATCCCTGCAAGTATTATAGTTATCATAAGAGACCAAGGAATTTTATGGAAGAATGTGTTATATACCAAAGAATGAAGCACTTAAAAGAAGAATAGTCACTTCAAAGGAGACTTATCCCCCCTAAATATTCCCATTGGAAATATTTTGTAATTGATTCCCCCAACATCCATGTTCATCTAGTCATCCTTCATAATCCTCCACTTCTTCCCAAGAAACCTTTTATAGTCAACCACCTACTTCTTACACTCAATCTAGCCATAAATTCAAGATCTTGCTTCTTTGTTGAATTTATACAAAAGTAGCATAATTTGATGTCAATGTTACCACAAGAGCTCAAGAATATGATGGATTTACGTGCTCTTGGCCAGGCTAAAGCTACAATAACCAGATAAGATCCCACTTGTATACCAAAAGGAAACCAATTCCACTATCCCTATAGCTCCTGATAAGAAACTTATTAGATACCTATGGGAAGACCTCCCATACAAGGGTCTTTCCACTATTCTTTTTATTGTAGAAACATTTTCAGGTTGACATCTCTATTATGAAATTGTTGTGAATTTATCCCACCTTACATGACTCTTTAGTAGGGGAAATGTACCTAGTCCTAGGATTTTATACAATACTCAATACAATCGAGTCCTCTTAGGTCAACCATGTTGTTACTACCCCTCGATCTTCTTTCTAGGTCAGGCAGCTTCGCCCCTTTCCCTGGGAAACCATAGCCATAACATGTATATTCCTTGTCTTGTGATCATTTCTTCTATTACCCTCTTAAGGCACCAACTGATAAGGAAATTATCATAGTGGAAGACATTAATTTGTACATAGAGTGTTCTATAGGGCCTTGTTATGTTAAGTGTTACTTTGTAAACTAGAATTGTAACCTGAATGTGGTGTCACGTGATGTATTATTGATCACAAATTATACTAATGTGGACATGAAATTTGTTGTCATCAATGTCATGGACATCATCATCATTTACGTCGTCATCATCATTCACACCATTATTGTTGTTGATGATGAAAATGATGAGAAAATGACGATAACTTGGATGATGATGCCAAATATAATGATTATTATTATGACAGTGACAACATTTAAAAATTGGGAAGATTGGCCAAGGTGATTAACATCATCATCATGATAATAATTGTAATCATCATCATCATTGTCATTGTAACCACCATCTTCTTTATCATCATTGTCATTATCATCATAATCACAATTCATGTCATTGTCATCATCATCATAATTATTGATATTGTCATCAATTGTTCATAATTGTCAATGCCATAACATATCATCAATGCAGAAAATATGATGTGTTCGAAAAAGGATGTAAAAGTGAACACAAAAATGGGGAAAAAATAAACGTAAAATTTTATGAAAAGTGGATGCAACATAAGTATATGTAGAAAAGATGGAAAATATAACACAAAAGTGGTTGCAAAAGAATATGCAATAGTTAATGCAAACTTGGATACAAAATAAGATGCAAACGTGTTAGAAAACAAGGGTACAATAGTAGGCATAAAACTTGGCACAAATTGTGGTGAAACAAATGTGGACGCAACAACAGATGTACAAATGAACTCAAACTTGGATGCAACAACAATGCAAACTTGGATGAAAAATAAGATGTAAAAAGGGATGTAAACGTGGACACAAACTTGCACATAATAGTGGAAACAAATTAGATGCAAAAGTGTATGCAACAAAAGTGGATGCAAAAGTAAATGCAAAAATGAGATGCAAAACCCAATGTAAAAGTGGATGCAACAGGGGATGAAAAACAATAAACAATATTCAATGCAAACCTGGACAAAAAAGAGGATGCAAATGTGGATGCAAAAGTGGAAGCAAATGTGGGTTGCAACAATAGATGCAATATATGGCACAAACTATGGCACATCAAAAGTGGATGTAATAGTAGACACAAAAAAATATGCAGACTTGGATGAAAAACAATATGCGAAAAGAGTTGTAAAAGTGGATGAAAACATGGGTGCAACAGGAGAAACAAAATTGGATGCAAAAAATGGATGCAATGGATGTAAATGCAAAATGAGACACAAAACCCAATGCATAAACCTAACACAAATGTGGATGTAAAAAGAGATGTAATATTTGATGCAAATATTAGATGCAAAAGAGGGAATGAACATGGATGCAAAATTGGAAGAAAATGTGGGTACAACAATAAGTGAAAAACATGGCGCAAATTGTGGCACAACAAAAGTGGATGTAATGATAGATGCAAAAAAGGAAGCAAACTTTGATGTAAATGAAGATGCGAAAAGGTATGAAAAAGTGGACATAAACATGGGTGCAAAAGTGGATGCAAAATTGGATGTAGAAGTGGATGCAACAAAAGTTGATGCAAAAGTAGATGCAAAATGAGACACAAAACCTGATGCAAATCTTGATATAAAAATGGATAAAAAAGAGATACAAAAATAGATGTAAAAGTCGATGAAAACCTATATGAAAATGAGGATGCAAACATGGATGAAAAATTAGAAGCAAAAGTGGGTGAAAAGGGAGGTGCCAACTAGGCACAAATTGTGGCACAACAAAATTGGATGCAATAGTGGACACAATAATATATGCAAAAGAGGATGTAAATATGGATGAAAAAAAGGATGCTAAAGTGGATGCAATAAAAGTAGATGTAAAACTAGACACAAACTTTGACGCAAAACTTGGCACAAAGGGGATGCAAAAATGGATGCAAAAAGATTTAAAAGGGGGTTGAAAAAGGGGATGCAAAAGATGATGCAAAATTTGACGCAAGTGTAGGCGCAAAAATTGGATACAATAGAGGATGCAAAAATAGGTGAAAAAAAATTAGGTGCCAAACTTGATGCAAAACTTGGAACAAAACCTGATGCAAAGGATGACATAAAACTTGGCATAAAACCTGGTGCAGAACCTATTGCAATACCTGTTGTTAAACTTGGTGTAAGACTTGGTGCAAAACTCTGTGCAACTTTTTCATCAATGTTTGCACCATATTTGATAAATGGATGCAAATAGCAACAAAAATGGGCCCTAGACACAAAAATGGAAGAGAAAAGGGACACTAATCATAGGGTTTTGTTGTACTGAAAATGCCAATTAAATGTATCTTTGCCTTTTCAATGCCTTTTCCATTTCCTTTACCAATTTCCCTTAGCCATAATAAACCAAATGAACACCCACCACAATCTTTTTCCCAACATTCAGCTTGGAATATGTGTCCCATGACCTTGGTCTTATTTTTGCCTTACTACCAAAATTCATACTTTCTACCTAGAAATTCATACTTGTGAAGTCAAGAGAGAGAGAGAGATCCCATGAAGAGAGAGAGAGAGAGAGAGAGAGAAGAGATCCTGTGAAGAGAGATGAGAGAGAGAGAGAGAAAAGAGATCCCATGAAGAGAGAGATGAGAGAGAGAGAGAGAAAAGAGAGCCCATGAAGAGAGAGATGAGAGAGAGAAAAGAGATCCCATGGAGAGAGAGAGAGAGAGAGAGAGAGAGAGAGAGAGAGATCAGGTTACCATAGGCAAGGTATTAGGACCCATGATTAGATTTTAGATTGACATAATGTTCAAGAAGCCTTTATGATTCCAAATCAGAGAGAGAAAGAGAGAGAGAGAGAGATCATGCTACCATAGGCAAGGTATTAGGACCCATGATTAGATTTTATATTGAGAGAGAGAGAGAGAGAGAGAGAGAGAGAGAGAGAGCCACTTATAAAATTAGCTTATTGCAGATGTGCACTCAATAACCATCACTCCTATATACAAATTGGTCGTGGATCAAGATCAAACTAGGATTTTCAAATTCTATACATCACTCCCTCCTTACTTGGAAGTATTTTCTCATGCTATGAGGATAACATTGATAGGCCTTGATGCTAACACTAATGCCTAAAAGAGACATTATGCCACTCTTATGATATTTTCTCACCTAATAAGAAAGGATGAGATACCATATAAGGACATGAAAATTTTCATGAAGGTGACATGCAACAACTAAGGTCTTATTCCCAGATTGGATTCCCCTTGAATCCATCATGGACCAAGATCTTCAACATTTTATTTGGGCTTGATAGAATTATTTTAGGTGAAGGTCAAAGTATCCACTATTCCAATCCAACCCATAACACAAATAGTACATCCCCTCATCTTGGTGCTATATGTGATTGCAAAATGAGGTTTGTGGGACATTCATGGTAGTCCTTAAGTGAGCTTGAGAAGCTAAAGGATCCCAACTAATCCCCAAATAAAAATCACATGAGTTATGAGAGTATGGTAGACATTTTAATTCTTATAATGAGATGTTCCATGAAGACTCAAGCATGATAAGTCTTCTTATAAAATCTCAAGACACCTATGAATCTTATCCTCAAATAGGGTGTCCAAGTTTCCGTTATCATGGTAAAAAAAACATTGTTTAATAACCCAGTATGTCAAACCATAATAATAAAATCGTAATAAATTAGAGATACATCCATTCAAAAAGAAATAATAAGTAAATTAAGTTGATACACATCATTTAAAGAAAATAAAGGACTTATCTAAAATAAAAAGGGTTTGCTCTCTTCCAACCAACTTGTCTACAACTAGCCACACCCTATTGAAGCCATGATACCACTAGAGAAACCTAGCTTATTGAGGAAATTGACAACTGTGAAGGCCACTTTTCTTTCACAAATAAACTAGTATAAAACCCTCTATCCATTGTGCATAGTACTTCCATGAATTATATAAATTCCTTCCCACCTAGTTGCAGTTACAGAAGGGAGTCCCTTCATTTCCTATGCAATCCCTTTTTGCCCTCCTCTCAATGCATGCTTCACTATCCATACAAAATTAAAAGTTTTCAAACCTCCTTTCCCATACTAGGTTTAAGAATTTTTGCTCAAATTCAGTCATGAAATTAGAGTCTTAATAGGCCCAAATTCCTAGTAATGAACCCAACTCAAATTTAGTAACCATGTATGCAATTTTTAACATCTAGTGAGTTCTATTTGATTACAAAATTACTAGCAATAACCCACTCATGATTTTCACCCTCTTTAGTTGTGAGCACTTCCATAATTCATGGAAAAACTTATTGTGTCTTTTATGTACTCTTTCCACCATAAATAATGGTCCCTCAACCCGCATGTGCATCCTCTCTTCCTATCCCAAGAAGACTTGCCATTTTCTAGCTTTTGATGGAGAAATTTTTGTGTCAATTGAGAAGACTAAGGTGGGTACTGGTTTTACCATTTATTGATTGTTTTTAGATGCCTTAGCCACTTCCCATACTCCTATAACTATGGGTTGTTGACTTCCTAACTACCTAACTATCTTTCAATAATTGATTTTGGGGAAGTGGGTGGAGAGGGAAAAACTTCAATTTTTTTCTTTTCTTTTTTTGGTAACATGGAGTTTTGGTGAAGTTTATTGTTATAGGGAATTTTTTCACATCTGGTCAATAGGCCTTCAAACATGATCATTCGTATCCTTTGAACACTTTGTCATCCTCCCTACACAAATCCCTTAGTATACCTCTCTCATATACGTGAGTGTCTATCTGAAACTGCTTTATTTCAATAAGTTTTAGGACCAATGTACCCTGGCCCCTCATTGGCCAACGTTGGCTACCAGGTTTCCCTACTTTGCACCTGCACTGGTCACCAGTAGGTTTCTCAATGTTGGGGGTGGTGCATTAATTCTAGAAACTCCAGAAAACAAAAAAAAAATCTTGAAGCTTCCTCTTCCAGAAGCTTCTAGAATTTGTTATATCTATTTACCTTATATAAAAGTCTTAAACCTTATCTTATCATAGCTTCGGGTTTTCATCCCTTATCCCTTGAGCTCATCCTCCCATCAAGAGTGGATCTCAAGCCCAGATTGGTAAAAGGATAAGAATTCATGAACTACCTCCTTCACTTATATATTTATTTTCATCCATAGGTAAGGGGTTGGTAGCTTTTGGCTTTTGGAGAGTGATTCTACCCTTATTTTGTTGATGTGAGATATATCATTCCATGTATTAGGGTGATTACAGGTGCACTTTGTGGCAAGGAAATGAAAAGTCAACTTGGAGGAGCTCTTCTACAAGATCAACACCTATTTTTTGTTGTAACTCACTCCATTTCTATTAATGCAGAGTTCTTTGTGTTCATATATATGATGTTATGATTTCATGTATTTTAGTACCATGTTAATGTATTGAATAAAGTGATTAAATGATGCTACATAGATCATGTAGATAGTTGGCTTGTGTTGTCTAATTGTGCAACGATCGAAGCTAGGAATGGAGCATACACGCTAAGAAAGGAGTGAAGCATATGACATATTCCAGGTAGGCTTCATCCCATTATCTATTTACTTTAAGGAAAACATTAGTCCATTTATCTTTCTATTGTTTTAGGTCAGTCCACCAGGCCTAGGGAAGATACTTTTGTCCGTAGTCATAGATTTCGTATAACAGTTATTTTATGAGGCAAGGTAATTCTCCAATCCCCTTCCCAATTTTTACTAATGGTACCATGGCTAATACCAGTGCTACACAATGCATCCATTTGTTGGATGCTTTTTCTTCATTAATTAGCAAAATTCAATTGCGTTTTTTATAATTATCCACCACACTTTAGGAGTTATTGAAGCATCATCATTGTAGTTCCATGGCCGGGACACTAAATCATAATCATAATCAATCACATACTGGGGAAAAATAGGGTGTTACACATGATGACCACAAGGTTTCTTTCTTTCATCGACTCATCCTATCCTCAATGTTTAATGGATGGTGGTGTTCAAATATTTGTATCATATTCCCGTTTTCTTCTCTTCAAGCACATGGTTTCCTTCCTATCCCTAAGCACATGCCTTGAGCAGAAGTCCTTTGTTATTGGGCATATACTTAGTCATTTCATTGTTTTCCTTGCTTTAGAGACTAAACATGTTTATGTTTGCTACTCACATGATGGGATTTAACACGTTTGCATGATGCTCTATCTATGCTTTAGCCTTTTACTCTATCAAGCAGAGGACATTAGCTTGTTACCAAGAAAAGACAATGAGGAAAGACCTCTTTGCTTTATGACTTTCATCATTTTCGTGCTCACTACTCAAGTCACTCCTTTGCTTGATGTTCTACCGAACTGAAACTAAGAGCGCTTTTCTTCACTATTTCGAGATAAAGGAAAAAATACCTTTTGTGATACTCTTAGAGCAAAAAACACTTTCGCATCTTGTAGTCCATTACACTTTAATTCATTGAGCAAGTTATTTCTTATACCATTTAGCACTTGTTCCAAGAAAATGCCTTTTCTGCCCCTCTTCATTCTTTAGTTTTTTCATTTCCCTTTATTTGTTGTGATATCTTCCTACTAGGTAAATAAACACTCACTTGTTACACTACCAAGATCATCGAGAACTATATTCATGTATTTAAGGGCATAAATAAAATTTCTTTCCTGGATGATTCATAAATAAATTTTGAAAATTTTAAAACAATGTTTTACTATACCTCTAACAATATAACTTCTTGAATATACTAATGACCACAAAAATTATATATATATATATTATATATAATTAGAACACTATAAATGTGTCAAAAAATTTTAACATGTTAAAATACTATTAACCTATATAATACTCTCCCATGATATTTACTGCAATAAATATGTATTCCATTTCAATATCAATATCGTTAATCAAATATATATTTTTTTTATTTTAATTTTCAAAATTTATAAACTTATTAAATTTTATCAATATCAATATAATAAAATAAAATGACATTATATATTATTTAATATTATAGGCCTTAACATTATAGATAACCATCTCTAAATATATTTAAATTTTAAGCTATATTTATCTAAATAAATTTATTAAATCTAAATCAAATCAATATAAAACATTGATTTCCAAAAATTCAAAAATAATCTTTTACTTCCAAAATAAGTCGAGTAAGGCTTTCATTTTTTCGAAACACAAAACTTATACACGAGATTTAAACTATAAACTATATTTCTTTATACATTAATATGTACTAATAAATCTAATTATCTTTTTTAATATATTTTATATTCAGAGGAATATGTAATTGAATTGGTATGCAGGTAATCTGTAAGTGAATGTGGCAAACTTCTTCATGTATATGCTACTCTATTGATGCAGGAGCATCCAGCTCTGAGGAGACAGAAGGAGGTTGACCGTCTCAAGGAGAGACAAGAATACACAGTCATCTATGTTTAACTAGACAGGTGTCAGACTTGTCGGTTATGTTACTTATTTTTACTTGGTTTATTTTATTTTATTTGTCAGAAGGTTGATAGGATTAGAACAATTAAAGTTGTACACTGTTACTTTTAATAGGAAATTAGTAACAGGAAAATAATTGTTAGTTAAGTAGTTTCTTTAAAATTACATTAGTTAAAGACAGTTAAAGAACTGATAAACAGTTACCCTTCTGTTGGGACAGTTCTACCAAGAACAGTTATGCTTCATTAGGATATAAGAAGAAAGAGAACCATGGTACGGGATTCCTCAACAGATAGAAAAACAAATTGACAGTCATTTCTAAAGACTTTCTTATATTTCTGTATGAAAACATTATCACTGTGCAAATAAAATTTCATGCATCGATTTACAATCACTGTGCAAATAAAATTTCATGCATCGATTTACAATCATTGTGTAGATAAGATTTCATGCATCGATTTACAATCATTGTGTAGACAGAATTTCTTTCATAAATTTACAGTCACTGTGTAGACTAAACCTTCAGGCACAAATATACAAATACTGTGTAACGAGTGCGTTGGAACAGTAAGACGGGAAACAGCCACAGAGAGAGCAGGCGCCGTCTTACGTAACAAATCCGAGGACGAAAGTGTGTGAATGACGAGGTGACTAAACACCCACAAAGAATAGCAAGTGTTGCCGATTGCATCACAGCCAAGTAAAGAAGAACGAGGTACAAGAATATAAATAATCTTTCAGGTAACCCTGCAAACCCAACTATTTCTGATTTACAAAACTATCGGAAAGAAACAAACAATCTGTAGCATTTCAATTAGTATTATAGATAAAGTAACGATACAGTCTAGGCGTTCATGGCCTTTTGAAACAAAACACCTATTCGAAACAGAGACCTGAAATTAAGTTTCCAGCGCAAGAGACCCACACGACCAAACAGTATCAAGAAATCGTTCAGGGCAAGGGATTACCCAACAGAACCCTTACGAAAGAGGTTTATATTAAATAAGTAGTAAGATTACAGTCAAGGGGTCGAACGAGCGAACACCCAGTTGAGAGAACAATCAAAAATAAAAACCCCATTTGCAGGCCGAGGGTTCGACTGTATAACAAAACCCATTTCCAGGGACAGAGCCCGATAGCAGGACTATAAATATTACATGCAAAAGAATCACAGTAAAGGATCAACGCACAGAACCCACGAGGGTTACACAGAACCAAAGAGAAAACCCAACTAATCGACCGCTCAAGTAACAAGTCCAGCATTACAGCTAAATCCCAGAACCCTAAAGAACAAGTCTATCTAACTGGAAGGATCCTACCCGGAAAGAACGTTGGAGGATGCCAAGGATTGGTGAAAGCGTGGACGGCATCAAGCTCCAAAGGCGACGGCATCAGACCACCTGCAACAAAGAATGAAAACCTGTTAGAATGTTTGCAGTCACAAATCAGAGTTACGGAAATAGACAACAGGAAAGGGAAAAGACA
The DNA here is from genome assembly GCA_000404065.3 of Pinus taeda. Lineage (NCBI taxonomy): Eukaryota > Viridiplantae > Streptophyta > Pinopsida > Pinales > Pinaceae > Pinus > Pinus taeda. The sequence goes on along the minus strand of APFE030532335.1, from coordinate 3,063 downwards.
AACCCCAAAGCTTACCTGTAGATGCGAGACAGAAATCGAAAGACCGACATACCTCATAACCTAAAAGACCCAGAACGAATGCGTTAGGGTCGGATAAACAAGGGCTAAGGAAGTATAATCAGAGAGAGAAATTACCTGTGCAACGAATTGAAGAGTGCAAGCCTGGTAGAAACCTGTCATAGTGCAAGCTCAGTCAGTAAATCGAACAGAGGCGACATTTAACCATTGAAAATTGAAAACAACAAACCTGTAACAAAGAAATACAAACTCTGTACCGAGTAAAATCGCCTCCATAACCCTTGCAGCATTATCGCGAAGGTGTTAAAGGCCGAGAGCAACCATAGTGTCAGTGCAGGGACCAGGTTAGCGGAGGTAGCAGAGCTTCCGCGGAGCAGAACAACACTCACAGTGAAAAAGTGCAAATGACCAGGATAGCAGGAGGATAGCTAACAAAAGGTCGAGGTCGTATAGGGGGGCACCGGCAGGTGTGAAGGGGTTAACCGACGGGTCCGGGAATAACCCTAATACTGTTTACCAAGAAAACGTACAGGAATTAAAGTCAAGCATAAATTCGCCAGGGATATAGTCCTATCAACCAGCAGATATTTTGATTTGGCGGGAGGCCATCATAACTGGTATCAGAGCCAGTTTCTTGAGTTAGAACAAATGGAACAGGTAGAAGGTGAAGGTGAAGGAAGAGGAAGAGGAAGAGGACGAGGAAGAGTAGTCCATAGGGCAGTAGATGTTGGACTTCGAGAGGAGATTCGAGTTTTGCGTGAAAGATTGGCAGTGGTAGAGGCTGGGGGAAGAAGAAACCCGGCAGACAACAATGATGAAGAAGTAGCTGAAACAGAGGAGGATGAGTATGAAGGAGTGACACTGGAACTTAGATTATTGAAGTCAGTTTTGTTGTCCAGTCATAAGCCAAGGCATGAGTTACCTACTTATGACGGGAGTTTGTCTGCAGATGTGTTGTTAGATTGGCTAAGTGAAGTTAATAAATTTTTTGAGTTTGAGGAAACCAGTGAAGACAAACAGGTGAAGTTCGCCGCCACCAAGCTGAAAGGGCATGCGTCCTTATGGTGGGACATCGTTCAGGCGGAAAGGAAAAGATTAAACAAACAGCCAATCAAGAAGTGGGCCAGAATGGAAGCAAAGCTGAAGGAGAAGTTCCTACCGAAAGATTATCAGATCATGTTGTACAGGCAGGTGTAGAACCTGAAACAAAGAGGAATGACTGTTAGGGAGTTTACAGAGGAATTTTATAAGTTGAATTTGCGAGCAGGGTATGTGGAAGATACCTCAGAGAAAACAGCCAGATTTGTAAATGGCTTGAGAGGGGAGATTTTGGACGAAATTGGTATTCTTTCACCTCAAACATTGGATGAAGCCTATCAGTTTGCACTGAAGGCAGAGGAGAAAATAAATAGGAAGCAGAACACCAAGAGAGGAGGTGGTTCTGGCAGGGGAAAGGGCAAGGTTTATGGCAGAGGTAGAGGTACAGGCTCAAATGAGGAGGGCAGCAGTTCCAAATCTGCTGGTACAACAGATAAGGACAACAGCAACAGGGAAGGACGACCAGCTCAGAGAGGGCGAGGATTTGGTCGAGGCAGGGGAACTGTCCAATGTTATCGTTGTCACAAAATGGGACACAAGTCATATGACTGTCCTGAAGGTGAACCGGCAGGTGGGAGAGGAACCTATGTTGCTCAGCCGGAGGATGTTGAGGAGGCACCTCAAGAAGCGGAGAATACACCAGAGACAGGTGAAGCCTTGGTGTTGAATAAGGTGCTGTTAAAACCAGCAAAGGAAGTTGCAAAACCAGATCAGCGAAAAACTTTGTTTCGCACTGTTTGCAAGTCACGAGGTAAGTGCTGTAAGTTGATCATTGACAGTGGGAGTACCGATAATTTGGTAGCTGTGGAGATGGTTGAGAAGCTGGGATTAAAGAAGCTAAAACATCCCACTCCCTACAAAGTATCGTGGCTGCAGAAGGGGCATCAACTGTTAGTAGATGAACAGTGTGAGGTGGAGTTTCAGATCGGTAAGTATAAGGACAAGATCCTTTGCGATGTCATGCCAATGGATGTCTGTCACTTACTGTTGGGACGACCTTGGCAGTTTGACAGAAGTGCAGTTCATGATGGAAAAACCAACTGCTATAAATTTGTGAAAGATGGGATCAAGCATACGCTTGTACCCATCAAGGAGGAAAATACAGCAGAGGCTAGTGGAGTGAAAGCGATGTTGTTAGGTGGAAAAGAATTCATAAAATAGATTGAGGACAGAGAGATAAATTTTGCTGTCATAAGGAGACCAAAGGCAGTAGTACTTCATACACAGGTTTCAAATTTGCCAGAAGAAGTTCAGAGGTTGCTGCAGGATTTTGGAGACATTGTGGTGGATGATCTTCCAGATGAGTTGCCACCTAGGAGGGGTATTAGTCACTGCATTGACTTTATACCAGGGGCAAGCCTGCCAAATAAAGCAGCTTACCG
>APFE030532329.1:7674-50295 GCA_000404065.3 Pinus taeda | reverse complement strand
TAGCTTTTTATAAATATGTGAAATGTAGCATGAATATGTTGTGTTCTTTCTAGATTCTAGGTACTTTGAGTTGAATAAATTTGATTGTTTGGTGTACACAGGTCCCACCCCAAAGCTTGGCACAGTATTAATTGACGAGTTTTTGCACAAAGACATCTACGTTGGGGAATCCGACATAAACCCAAGGTTGCATTTTTCAATGAACTTCGTTTGCAGGGGGCATCCACTCACATTGTAGCCCTGGCAAAAGTGCAATCTTCTACTAAGCAAAAAACGAACTTATAGTGTTGTTAAAGATCATGATTTCCTGCCAAAGAACCTTACGAATGACTCGGAAGAATTTTTGAGTGATATTTTGCATGGCAATAATGGAAATACCATTGCACAAAAATAAACTAGGTCTCATAATAAGAGAAGAAATCTTTTTCAGTTTGATCACAATGATAGACCTGCTTATTATGGAACCTTCTCAAAGAAAAGGTGAAGATACTTTGCATTGTATTAAGGTGGTTAATTATTAAATAAATATGTAGTGTTTTTAAGTTTGATAGAGCACCATGAAGAACATATGAATCACTTTGAAACTCATGGATTCTTAATCCCGCAATAGACGACAGGGAAATTTTTTGGTTTTGAATCTTTGGCTTTGATGCAGTGATAACATTAGGCCTCGAGATATTTTCAGAAAGGACTCTTATTTGAAATATGAAATATGAGATTGATAGCGATGAAGAATAGGAAGACGTACTTATTTGATGCAAATCTACCTTTGATTTTCTCTATTAACCCCTTGTAGGAGTTGGTTCCTTCTTATGTTCCAGAGACAATACCTTTCACCCCCTCAAAGCCAAAATTTCCTTACAATTCATGGGCCCAAGCCCCAAGTCACAGTGCTCATACACTACACATGTATATCCTTTAAAAATGGCCCACAAAACCAACCCTTATGGCTTAATACCATACACTACATGTGTATGCATCGAATACTGTAGCGGAATCCCAAAGTTTAAACAACGAAATGATTGAAAACCTTCAGCTGACGTGTCCCGGCCTTTATATACGGGCACATAGCCTAGGCACTCCAACCAAGTGGACTCCAACCACTCCATTCCTTCCGAGTGTAATACCTTGTTGCGCCATATAATAATTCTAGGTCACAACACCTTTGATTTGCTTTAATTATCTGCCTCTATAACATTAGAGCTGTAAATTCTAATTCTAATTTATGGGAGACCCAAGATCAATTCTCCTAGCTGCCTCTATAACACTGGAGCAAGACTCATGTGTCTCTATAACATCAAAGCAAGACTCATGCGGGGTCAAGACAGAATTAGGGAATGTGCTCCTTTAGCTACCACCACATCAAGTCAATATACTCAATAAGATTTGAACTTTGGTCTCTTAAGCTTAACCATCGTTGAACCTCGTAATGGAATCTACTCCCACACACCCCCAAACACTTATTTGGCCCAGATTTGGCCCAGATATTGGTACTTATGTCATAAAAAGTCTACTCCCACACATCCCAAACGCTTATTTGGCCCAGATATTGGTACTTATGTCATAAAAATTCTGGGCAGTCCCCACTCGCCACGACTTGATGTTGAGTTGGCTTGACGCTTGGGTTTCAAAAGGATGACATTTCCGACACTTCCGCCAATTGACGAACTTCGTCTGCGAATTAAAAAATTGTCGAAGTTATGAGCCTTTTATGCTTGCTCTCGGCTATACATTCCACTCTTCTCGACTTGTCCAATCTACAAGTGGATGGGAACAATGTCTGCCCAGCTGCTCCCTCGTCTGAGATAGATTTAAATCATCACCTCGTCCTCCTCCTCTAATTACGATAAGCAGAATGGTTCAAAACCATTTTGCTATTCTCCTAATCTTTCTCGAAATAAAATAAAATTCATCCCGTGCAAGTCTGTGCAAAAATTCAATGATCGAACTAATAGGATCAATGGGAACAAATGAACACAAAGGAAAAAGAAAAAAACCAGAGGAAAATGTCTTTGCACACACCAAGCTCTCCCCACTTTCTTGCCCTACTCTCATAGGCAATCCTTTTTATTATTAATGTGGCCACAAAGACATTGGTTCAAGATCCAAAATAATAGAATCTTGACTTAACAAATTAACAATTTGTTTTTGTCTACCTATGAAACTTTTACAAATAAAAGTAGCTTCCAACTTCTTTATAATTGTTAGCTACATTTTGGATTCATAACAATTTATTACAACCACACAGCTCAAACTAACTAGATTCCTTCTAGAATTACATAAAAATTAAATTATGTAAAATAACTGCAACAAGCTCCTACATCCTTTTCACTAAATCCTTTTGGTAAAGAGTATTTGTGAATATTTTTGTAATTTTTTCTTAATTTGTTAAATATCGTTAGGAAGATCGTGGGGAAATACTTTCTGACTATGACAAGGATGATGAGGAAGAAAATGCGAGACATAGAAGTTTAAATGTGAAGTAGATGATGATAGTGATGATTTTTTTGTACTCGATGGATATCTTTATGAAGACGAGGTAAATTCTAGAGAAAAAATTGTTTGATGAGGTTCTTTAATCATGAGTACATATAAAGCCTTTGTAGTCATTTTAAGATTTCTTGTTGCAATGCCCAAGTTTTATTGGGAGTAATTGAGGGTTCATCTCCTAATAGTGTTGCTGGAATTTACCTCAAAATAGGGTTATTATGGAAGTAGGTATATAAGTTGATTGCAACCATTTAGTTCCTTTGGGGATGTATATAGTTGAAGATATTTTTGTTGGCCTTGATGACTCCCAATAACATGTCAAATTGAGAAAATGTATTTTCCATCCCAAGGTATCACAATGATTTACTGTCTTGTGCATGAACATGGTGTTTGTTTGGGTGACATTGAATTAGATATGGAAGAAGATATGCAAGAGGCTATATCCCCTATAGTGTGTCCTAAAATGGTAGAAATAACGAATGACTAGAAACTAAGTCTGAGTGGTATGCATTCGAGCGGTAGCAAAAGGTCCTAGAAAATGCAACAAAATAAATCTTGGGGTCAAACCATGTTTTCATCATAACATATTTGCGTAGTATGAAAAGTGAACATTCTCCTCTAGAGCTAAATGTTATGCATAGAATGGAACACATTTTCTTACAAGCTCTGTGAATTCAGATTTGTTTGCTAGAAATACTTATGAACTTCCTTTTGAACGCCAAACAGAGGCAAACCCTAAAGAGGACTGGGAGTCTTCTAAATGAGAAAAGAAAAACTATATTGTTATTCTAGACTTAGACATACCTGAACTAGTGAGTAATCTTGCTTCCCATATGAAGGATTTATGATTGGGCGTTCCTAGAATTGTACTCCATCTCACATCTCTCCTTATATATGTTTTCTTCAGATTCATACTATCTAGTCCTCTACCGAAGGCATGAATACGATTGTTGAGTCTCTTCTTAACAAATTTTCTAGCATACCAAAGAAGCAATTGAAAAGAAAAATCAATGTTTTAGTTTCTATGAGCATATATTCTCATCAAGAAATGAGATTACAAAACTTGGTTTGTTACAAACATTGTTTTCCATTGTAGACATGGCCAAGACATGTAGTTTAAGATGTACTTTTATGACTAACTAAATTGAGAAAGTAGTTCAAGCTCTGGAAAATTCTCCTACTTCTAAAACAATTTCTATAAAATGTGTTGCATCATAGAACGAACTCAAGGACGAGGGGTTTGTTGTAGTCTGGACTCTAAAAATCCCTTATGGAAGGTCATGAATACCTGAAATAAATTGATCCGAGTGCAAATGGTATGAATAGAACAGGGGCAAAGTCTGCATCTGATAAATAAACCTAACTTTGATATATTGAATACTGATGGAAACTCCATTTCTTGAGAAGGGATTCATGTTGTCAAATATATGTTAGCGATTTAGTTTTTCAAGATGACCTTCCCAAATATTCTATTCCTTTGTTTCACCTTTGCACCTTTAGGGGCAATTCCTAATTTACTCTTTTCTTTGAAAAAAATATAATATTTATAATAATAATAAATAAAATATTAATAATTTTTTTTAATTTTTAATGCAAAATATTTGGTAACTAATATTTGGCATTTTTTAATGCAATTATTTTCTTATGCTTGATTAGCTGGAAGAAGTGGCTAGGCCATGGGTTACATGGCACTGTGTTTTCCATGTGATCTCTACGATGGACTAAACCATTTCGTAATTTAAACATAAAAATTTAAACATGTGTTTTTGGTAGAATAACAAATTTTTTGTATGAATCTAGTGAGATTTTTTTCTAAGAATCCTTATTGTGGGAGTGTAATTTTATTTTCATAGAAAAATGGATTGAATACCATCAAGAACCCTTGAATCACTCAAAATATTTAATTTTGACAATTGTAATCCAATTTTTTAGAAAATTTCCATAAAATTATGCAGAAAAAACTCTATAGTTTTCCAAAACAAAACATGACTTGTTTAGACCACGCGTTAAGAAATTGATATCATCAATAAAGGTTCCAATAGAGATATGCTTTCTTAATCAAATCAATATGGACAAATCATAATGTTTGGAGGATGCTCCAACCTAGTGAAGTCTAATCAATACTTTAGAGACCATCGTATTAAAAAAAAAAAAAAAAACTTTACGCAAAGAGACTTTTCGATGAAGAAATGGTGGGGCAAGGACATACAGATGAAGGGAGAAGGATTTTGTATGAAATTTTCTCTCTTTCTTTCCAACTCAGAGTTTGAAGGATGATGGAGTTTGACAAAACGTCAATTTATCGGTCTCCTACCTTTCAATTTTGGAACTTCTATATTTCTATTTCCATTTTCACAGAACATATGTTAAATTTATATGTTATTATACATCCCTAGGTAGGATAGATTGTATTCAATTTTTTCCTTCGAAAAAAGTTACACCTTTATCCATAGTAAGTTACACCTTTATCCATAGTTTAACCATAGAAATTGAATTCTATTATTATTTTAATATATTTATTTGAAATCTGACTAGTTCACTCCTTATTTTGCAATGATTACATGTATATTGTTGGTTGTACCATCAAATATTTAATTGTACATGTTTTACTGCCCCATGACTAACTATTTCTATACTATACAAAAGTAGCGCTGGATATTTAATAATCCATCTACTCGTCATGGATTGCATTTAAGGACAATGAAGGTGCATCAAATGCACAATGATAATTATGAGGGGCGTTTTAAAAATTTGATTGAATGCACATAGGATAGTGAAATGAAAATGACGAAATCGTATCTTAATATTGTATATAAGATCATGTCCTTGATGTTACACATGTAAACTATTTCGTGGAGGTTATGAAACTTCAACTATGAACCCACATGATATATATGTTTATAAGATGGAGTAAGCTAACAAGTTTATGAAACACCCTTCATGTTTCACGTCTGCTCATCACCGGTGAGGCTCCTCTGACGATATCCTCTACGATGTAGGCCTCTTGAATGAAGTTGTATCTTATCTATCTCCAAATAATGTTTTCTTTGTCTCCAACTCTCCATCAACATCTCCATCCGCATCACTATCTGGGGAATTCCATTTACATGCTCGCTGGCTATGACACGACAGATCACCTAACTCATGATAGACAAAATTGAGATTCGACACAATGTTTTCATTGATTAGATTGCAAAATTTGCTCTAATGTTCAAGCTGAACTTTGTAACGATTTTGTAATGAACCTGCAAAAATTGCTCCAATAATTTATTTTGTACTCGGGACATGAGAAACGAAGTTCAACATCACTCATATGGTAAGTTCAAAATAGGAAATTTCAATTTAGCATGAAATTTCTTTAGCAGAGTTAAAATGGAAGTAGGATCATACACCTGTAGTTATAAGAATAATTTTTGTTTTTATTCATGCCAAAACCCACACAAATTCCTACCTACAAAAATTCCAGCTTTGGTTATAAGCATAATGTTTGTTTTTCTCTTATTTTTTTATAGTGTTGGTCAAAACCTAATCTGTAAAACCCTTCGTCCTCCACATTACTAATTTAGATTCCACAAATAAATCTCAATATATATCACTATGCTTATACTATTATATAATTGATTAGTAGACTATTATATTATTAACACACTATTATATAAAGGAATTTTCATTCTAGGTTGCTTTCTTTACTTATGCAGACAATATTGTACTGTTTAACCAACTCCCTAGCAGAAATAGGAGAGCAAACAACTAGTTGTTCCTTATCAAGGGTTAGGAGAGTACCAAACTTGATCGAAAAAATCCACTGGTCCACTATTGTGGTAACAAACTGTTTCAACGCTACGGAAACTTGTTGGTTTTCTGTTGCAACAAATCGCTAGTTTTCTTTTGCAGCAACTCGCTAATTTACTGGTGTGGTAAATCATTGGCTAACCATTGTAGCAACTCATTGGTTAACTATTCTAGAAACTCACTTGTTTACCCTTGCGACAACTTGTTGGTTAACCACTGTGGCAACATGCTGGTTAAATGTTGTGGCAACTCAATGTTTGACCATTGCAGCAACTCACTGGTTGATCATTGTGGTAGATCACTAGTTTAACATTGCTGCAATCGTTGGTTGACTGTTGTGGTATCACATTGGTTAAAATTTGTAGAAACTCACTAGTTTATAGTTGTGGCAACTCGCTAGGTCACCATCGTGGTAACTCATTGGGTCACCGTTACAACACATTTATAGGTTACCAATGTAGCAACTCCTCGGGTCACAAAATGGTAAAGCAATTCAAATGGGAAACAATGATTTCCCTTCGAGTGCAATACCCTAACGAAAATATCATCTTTTATAGAAAGGATTTTGGTTGGTCTGAAGTACATGGAAAAAGCATGGAGATTGATCAGATTGCAAAAAATCTTTCAAATAGAATTAGAGACTTTATTAAGGAGGAAATGAACCTAGATGCTCCATGTTATTTCACCTGGGTACAAAATAAACCCCTATGTTGAAGGCATACTACTTCCTTGTGATATGAAGTGTAATTTTTTTAGAGATTCATTCTTTAGATGTTGTATTAATAGTGCTCGATCATTTTTCACATGTATTGACTTTTCAAACATTTTTGTGCATATATTCTTGTTCATATGGTCTCGAGGATAGAATAGGACAAAATGAAATGAAGCGGAGATCCTCATTTGTGAAAAATAGGGGTTGCCAATGCTATTTCATTGTAAAAGTTATGTTCAAATCCCTAAGATAGCGATAATAACATATAACATGTATGAGCATGAAGATAGCCAAGGATGGCCTAATCATGGCCAACATGACAATTTTGGGTGATGTTAGGTCCCCGCATCAACCAAAGTTATCAAGGGACATGGTTTCCTATGTAGAGAGTTGTTTCTTCTTAGAGGTGTCGATTGACTCAGTTTGCAAAATGCATGTTAAAAAATATGTTGACATGGATGCCAAAGCTCAAGATAGGGACTTCGTTTTATGTATGAAAGATGTTGTTAACATCTATAATCATCTAGCGAAAGGAAAGTATCATTTGTATAAGAAGGATGAAATGAGTGTGAACCTTTGGTATAGAAAACACTAAGATGATTTTTTCTTTTATCAAAGCCCCAATGGTGGAGTGATCCCTTTTATAGTTGGAATCCAAATGAAGTGGATGTTGGAGACCATGGTGAGGCTATAGAATAATATCCTAATAGCCATGGATTCAACATTCGACACAAATAAATATGTGGCGAGTGTATTAAGAATGATTGATCTAGTACAATAATTTGATTTGTAATGATTGATAATGATTAATGAGTTGAAGTCGACTTCATATGTTTTTTGAATGTGATAGTATCAGTTGGACACACTTGCGGTGTTTGATGATAAAAAAGTGGGGTTCCAATTACATGGGCGGTGGTATCACGTAATACATCATAGGAGATTTCACTATGGTTGGAGCACCTCATGCATAGGTGTCACCAAGTTGATCATACATGGAAAGTTAATGCCTTCATGGTTGATGATGCATAGGTTGAAATCAATGATTTAAGGTAACTTCAATCTTCTTACTTTACAATACAACTTGTATTTATTACAAAAATAACATGCTTGAAATGAATTAAATGTGGCAAGAGAATCACAAGGCGCAATGTTATCTTGTGTGTTTGGCACATACATCGAGCATGGATAAAAAATGTGAATCAATTGGCCAATAGTCCAGAAATAGAAAAAGAGATTTTTAGTGATTTGGATTCAATTATGAATTATTTTTCCAGTTTTGACGTGAGAAATGCAATTAATGCTTTCTTTAATAAATTTTCTAATGAGGAGAAGTTCCTAGACTATTTCCACAAGAATTGGGTTGCTGGTGATAAGATTTGTAAGTTGATAAACTCATTCTTACATTTCTGTTTTTGGTTTTCATACGGATGAAATATCTTCATTAAACAAACTTTTCTAAAATTAGGGATGTGGGTAAACAGTTCTCAGGATTTTATCCATGCAAATAAGGATACAAACAATGTTGTGGAGTCATATCACTATTACCTAAAGACAAACTTTCTATATGATAGAAGAAATAAATGTTCTTGTAAGATGGATTGGTTGATATATGTTCTTATAAAAAAATTTGAATCTTATTATCGGTTTAAGGAAATTCTAAAAAAGGAAGGATTTTTGAGTAATTACAGGAAAGAGAAACAATTTGAATCATCAATGGAAAAATAAAAAATAATTCTAGATAGTCATTGCAACCCTCACGAGAAAAAAGTCTCACTTTTATTAGGTGAGGAGTCAATCTAAACCTAATAAGAATTATCTTATCACTTGTAATTGCACAAATTTCTTAACTTGTGATTGCCCTTGGTTTATTTGTGGCAACATTTGCAAGCATGTCATAAAGGTGGGTTGGTTGTCTTGTCGTTCAATGGCTTCAAACCAATTACTAAATCATCAAAGCACAAATGGTTCATATAATGACCCTCTGAGATAAATATAGAGGAAATATTAGATCTTGGTGAAGATGCGAACACATTTTCCATGGATAGTCACAATGTTGATGTAAATGTTGAAGGACTTGAGTTGGCCAAAGAGGATTTATTTGGCTACATAGACTTGGTTCAAAACAGTCCTCCTGCTACTTTGACCAAGACTAAACAATTGATTGCTTTGGTTAAAAAAATGTTGGATGAAGCCAACAATATTCATATTATGGATTATGAATTCACGTGTGGGTTGGGTGCTTTTGAGTCATATTTAAAGAGGAATAAGAGTTTCTTGAGCCCAAAAAAGAGAATATAAATAAGAAAACTAAATGCATTATTGGAAATTGACTTGAATATCATTGCAGATGAAGATGAACCATTTGAATTTGAAAAACTCAACAAGCAAGGTCATCCTCGCTCCAACAATGTATTCTTTTCCAGGTTTGTTGTGATATATTTGTTTTCAGTTTGATTTTAATATTTATTAGTGTATTACATGTATTTAATGCATTATTCTTTTGTTGAATATGTTCATGTATGTTTGATAGGTGGTGAGAATATGTTTTCCGATTTGGGAATTTTTTCTGAATTGTCATTTAAGGTCAATAAATAATTCCATGCATTTAAACTCAGTCTTTCAATACATCAATTATTTTGTATCTTATGGAAGATATATTTCATGGGGTTGTTCCATACTTCCATTATTATTGCATACATTGGTGTCTAATCATGAATTAGATATATAAATTGAATAAATTCAATGGAAATGTAACAATTTTTTTAGCAGAAATGCAATGAAATTGTAACAAAACATGTAAAACACAATTTTACCATTTTTTAAACTATTCAATGCTAATGGTGATATATTATTGGAGAATAATATATATTAAAACACCAAAATTATGAATTTTGTGGCTATGAGTTGTTGTACTAATGGAAATGAGTGTGAGAAACAATGAGCCAATGTGTCAACAACGATGAGTGGGAGAATGCAATAATGAGGGAGTGAATATCAGCAAGAATACAGGTCTCACTCTGAACCTAAGGATGATGGGGGGTTTTCATGAAGATTGCTGATACAATAATCACTGTGTCTTGCTTCACCAGGATGAATATACCTTACTGGTTCCATAATTTCATGCTAACATTCATTTTTTTTCAAGGTATAAGACTTTTTATATATTCGTGTTGGCAGCCAAATCATTGGATAGTGAAATATAAGAACGATCCAGTTATTCCCACAATGTTCCATGAAAATAATATACAACGCAACCCTTGTTAAGTATATCTTTAAGTTTAGGTAGTTAAATGGATCTTTATTTTGGGTTTGTTTTCTCGAGGCATCCCACCTTGATTTACATCCTTCTTGTGTGGCAATATCCAATATTTGAATATCTTCTACACAATATGCAATGGTATGATACTTGTTCCTGGTCATATTCTCTTCTTCCTCTAACAAACTGGCCAACACTTGTTATTCTTCTATCACTTGTACATGTATTTCATATTCTCCTCTAACCCATAGAATGCTCTCGGATTTTTAAAAAAAAATTTAAGATCTTCCACCCAACTGGTCTGAATTCTCAAATATGATGCAAAGGCTCTCAATTGAACATCCTCTATATAAGGGCTAGGATTCCATCTTTTTTCAAAATACAACAAAAAATTATGTTGGTACAAACCACATAGCAAGTCTTTTTCTAGATTCATATAGGCCCTATATGCTTCTATGAAACCATTTCTATATTCAACTTGGAAAGGCTTATTGTTGATGATATAATTATTTTTAAAGATCAACAATATTTCTACCAAGTACACATTGTAATTAGTTGAAGAATCCCTGCAACAAAGAAAACCATCCATTATTTGTCTAAGTTGTTTCTTATCATTCTCCATCTTGGTCACCTTCCTTTGCAGCTCAATCACTGTCTTTTTATGTTTTCCTTCAAATTCGTTTATATATTATTCCTATGTCTTATAAAGGTCATGAATTAAGTTTTCATGCAAATGGAAAGGTATTAGTTTTCCCTTATAATATGGTATACATAGGGCTAATTTATCCTTTGGTTCCTCATTCTTTGTTTGCACAACAATGCCTTTGTTCAGCTTGATCTTTAGTTCCTAAACCTTTGTTTGAAAATCAATTTCTATGGTCAGTTTCATATCTGGTTTGCGATCCTCTATTTGTACAGCTGTTTGCTTTTTCAGTTTCGTATCTGGTTCTTATTCATCTGTTTGCACATTTGTGCCTTTGGTCAATTTCATATTTGGTTTCTGGTCCTCTATTTGCACAACAATTTCATCAATCTATTTTTTTCCAAGGGGTATATTTTCTTGGACCCATGGAGAAGGTATATCTATGAAACAAATGGGTAGGGACTCTACAACTCGGGCCAAGCAATTTAATCTTTCATATTTTTTTTGTCTGAGATCATTTATTAGGGCTTTAACATTGTTTTTTAGTTGTCTATTTTTCACCTAGAGAACCTTATTCCTCCTTAACAATGAAATATACACAGGAAGATATGAAGGGGTGCTTACTATTTTAACATGATTCTTTAATCAATTTTGGTGGTGCATTTGCTTTTTCCTCCTCATAATCCCTATACAAAATTGAAATTGAGAAAAGGCCCCTTGATCCGTACCATTCAACTAATCCTTGTATATACTCATAGTCAGAATTAGTAGAGGGATATTTCTCAACTTGTTCTTCTATGTTAGTAAGGTGCTCGAATCCTTGTTCCATGAATTCTTGCTGCATGCATCCTTTCTCCATGGCTCCTTCTTCCATCAATACATCCTGTGTATTATCTTTCTCTTTCTCTTGCTATTCTATTGTTTCTTATGTAATAATGGGGAGGGTTTCAGGAAGTGCTACGACACAATGTGACTTTGTCCTGTTATGCTTGGATTTTTGCACCACTATTGGACACTTCTTGTATCCTCTCAATATTCTAGTGGCAAGTTACTCCCTAATATTTCTACTTCTTCTTCATCATATTTTTCATCTCCTTTCTCTTGGGATTTAGTAGTAGAATCCTTAGAAACACTCGTAGTTTGAATACTGGGGAGCTCAATTTCCATATGGAAAGGTTTTGCGGGTATTATTTTCAGCTGGGAGGTCATGGGGTAGAGTTACAACTACTAGGGCATCCTCTGGTGGGGTAATAACTTTAACATGCAATGACCTTCCAACTAGTTCATCCCCAGTTTTCCCTTTCCTTTATAGTGCACTAACCACCAAAAATTTAATTAGGAAATGGTGGGATAGGGTTCCAATGGACACTTTGATTTATGCACTGATCGGGCCATATTCTCTACGGTTTTTGCAAGAAATAAAGGTATGTTAACCAACCTACCATGACGCAAGTGGCCTAACAATTGGAGGTGCTAGTAATAAATAACGACGTACCTTCTTTCATATGTGAAATATTTATGGACAAGGAATGCACCATCATTCCAAGTTTATGGTAATGCCTTCCTGTCAAATCATGTACTTACCTTCTCCAGTTGTTCACTTGCCTCAAGGAATTGCCACAAAACACTAGGTTGGGGTTTTCGGGGCGCATACCATTGTTATCCATTTGGGGTAACCATATCTCTTTTGAAAGTGCTTCTTCTATCACATGCACAACTGTCCCTGCTACCTCAGATTTTCCCTCCCTATAATGCACGAAAAATTAGAAAGTTATGTCCTTGTCATACCCATGCAACTTGCGAATATACTCCATCCATGAGGCCTATTCAAAAAATGGTCTAGTGTGTTGAAATTCATGTAGAAATTATTTGGTAGGTACTCTGTGAACTCTTGGGCCTCCCATATTTAGTCAGAGTTCAAAGTGGCTATGGTTGTGTTTGGAAAGTGAAATAGTTTGAATGTGGGAGAATGAAAAGCAATGGAAGAGTTTGAGGGTAAGCATGTAATAATGCAGTCTAGTTATAATGTAATCATGTGGCGACGTCTATTGCGACAGATATTTGGCATCAACTATTCATTGCTACCATGATCATAAGAGATTCCCCTTGTAAGCATTCAAGAGTTATTGCAACGGTGACCATTGGAATGGGAGGGCGATTTTTCGGCCATTTGGCACCAACTTTTCGTTGTTGTCATGATTACGGGAGATTCCCATTGTACGTAGTCAAAAGTTGACACAATCATGAACATTAGAATGAGAGGGTGAGTGTCAGCTGATTGGAACCAACCATTCGTTGCTGTTGTGATCACGAGAGTTTCCCATTGTACATAGTCAAAATTTTCAGCAATAATGACCATTAGAATGGCAGGGTGATTTTTCGCAACCGATGCAATTGATTTTCGGGTGACCTTGATTTTCCATCATAATAATTTAAAGTTTATTTACATGAAACATTGTGAGCCCATGCACCATTACACTCTTTCCTTAAATTACTTGCCTTAAAAAATATTGGTTACATTTTATTAGTTATCCTTGAATGCATATTATAACTTTGTAGGATTATCAAGTTAACTTCATTGATTTGCAAGTTGTTCATATTATTTTCATTGTTTTGTAGGCTTAGTTGTTGTTGTTGTTATGTATGTCAGAACGTGATTCAATTCAATTCACTTGATCTTATGGCTCAAGATGTTGATAATGGAGAAATTTAAAGCAATTTAATGGTTTGTTTGGTTATTTATACAATTTTGTCCCTTAAACGAGGTTGGATCTATGAATTGGAAAAATTCAAGATATCACAATTTCATTTTGCATATCACCATGTGTATAGGACAAATTAAATAATAATGATTGATCTATAAGTTATCTTGGTTGGCTTGTAACCAAGGGTATCTCAAATAGTTTGTTATGTTATGGAATTCTTTAAGAATTCGATCTCATTAGACTCGTATTAGAGAGTTGTATAAATATTGCATGTGCTACTCATGGATAATGAATGAATGAATGTTCCTAGAATTTGTTTAGGATATTGTATCCTTGAAACTCAATTTATTCCTGCCAACTATGTATAAACTCCTAAACTAGATGTGAAGCCGCCTATGGTGACCATGGGATTTTGTTTGAAATTTTTGTTGTGCCCTCTAGCTTTAGCATATTCACTAGGCATGCTATTTTGTGCAGTAACAAGTTCAAAAACCCTAAGTTTCAAACCCTAGCTGCAGACCCCTATGTGCATTATGTAGGACAAAACCATTAATGCAAAAACCTAGGTGGAAACCCTTACCCTAATAGATTAACAACATATGTGTAGAAACCATAGCATGAAAGATGACCTAACAAGATAATGTCATGAAGCATATATAATAAGAACTAACATTCTCCAAGGCATGTCAATATGATACAAAAACCCTAGCTACAAGTGCAAAACCCTAGATTCAAAAACCTAAATTCAAAACCCTAGGTGCATTGTCAATAAGAAAATGTTAATTACAAAACCCTAGGTGTGTTATCTAGGAGAAAATCGTAAGTGAAAACCCTTGCATTGTTAAACATGATAACCTTGGGTAATGAAACCCTATCATTTCTTGGTGAAGATGAAAACCATAGATTCATTGACATGCCCTTGGTAAACTAAGCCCTAATATGCATTGATGAAACCCTAAAACAACCTAAGAAATGAATGCATGAATGAATCACTAAATGAATATGATAAGTGCATGAAATAATAAGTATTAAATATGCCCTTACCATAATGGATGAAGAACACATGAAGAGAACATAACATGAAAGTTTTCCTAGCAAGACAACATGAGAAAGCATATACAGTAAGAACTAACATTATCCAAGACATGTCAATATGATGGAAAAACCCTAGCTACAAGTTCAAAACCCTAGAAACAAGTTCAAAATTCTAGCAACAAGTTCATAATCCTAAGTGCAAAACCCTAGGTGTAAACCCCATGGTGCATTATCTATAAGAAAACCCTAAGTGAAAATACCTAGGTGCATTGTCAAGTATAAAACCCTAACTGCAAAACCCTAGGTGAAAACCCTTGCATTGTTAAAGATGATACCCCTAGAATTCTTCACATCTCATGAACTAGAATAGTTTGAGAGAGAAAGAGAGTAAAGGGTCTTGGTGGAATATTACAATGGTTATACTTCAGTAAGGATTATTTTCTTTTATGCAATATCCAACCACAAATTAAAAAAAAGACATAGGAGCAAGGAGCATAATTATTCACAACTCATGAACTAGAAAATTTTGAGAGAGAAAGAGAGTACCTTGTTCTATAGGAGACCTCCATTTCGCTTGAAAGCAATACATCTAAAAAGTCACTAAATTTTGGATTGTAGTATTCCTCTGCAATTTCAACTTATGTCTCTGAATTTTCAGACTGTGATATCTCTCTGCAACCTAGACCATCTCAACACACTTTGGACATGTCCAAAAATATACCCCTATACCCTTAGATATGTGGAATTATGGGTGTTGAAAATTTTATGATAGATCTAACCTATGGAGCAGTAAATTGTTAGAAAGCTTGATTGGAAATGGGAAGAAGTATTGAAAGCATTCTAAGGTCTCATTTTGTAACATATTTTAAAATATTCTTGGAGTCCTCACTATTTGTTAACAAAAAAAATTTATTTTTCTGTTCATTTTTGGGTTCGGTTTAAAGTTATCTTAACGGGTAAAATAACACTTGTAAAAGGAAATATTGATTCACCCCCCATCCCTATCAATATTTCCAACAGATAGAAAAAACTAAACTGTAATTAAAATGACACATCTAAATTGTAATCACAATGTTATTCCTTTAATAACATTGAGTAAAAAAATACATTCCCTATACACCCATTTCGTTGAGATATCAAAAAGGTACCAAAAAATAAAATTAGCTCGTATATCAAAAATAGAGATTTCTCATATAAATACATAAAAAAGGATGGATATAATGGTTGTTTATTCTACTACAATAACATCATAAGAAATAAGAACACCATAATAACATTGATAACAATCACAAGAACAATGCATTCAGTAACAAGCCATGTATATCGATTCCTGTGAATGACAATTGGTGGAGCACATGTTGACTCCTCCACATATCTTTCACATCTGTATCCATTGTATGTTTCTTCATAGAGTATATCATCAACAACCCTTTGAACATTTGATTAGTAAGTTATGTTAAAGCTTTGAAATTGTGAAGCAATATTTTTCTCTTGTTTGTGGAGGGGTTTCAAATTTAGTTTCTAGCTTGGTAAATTCCAAACATTTGATTAGTTATCGATTCTGAATTGGTGTAAGTGACAATGTCACTTGCACCATAATTCCTTGCTGCTCTTAGCCCATCAACTAGGGAAGGATAATGAGATTCATTGTTGGTGGTTCTCTTAGGAATTTCTCTATTATTTTGATAGACTTGGCTTAGTGCTTCATCGTGAAGAACAAATCTAGTTTGTGCTTGACCTAGTTTGGGATGGCACCAAGCCTGAATGATCAAGGTCCACTTTTGCACCATCTGCTAAACAAGAGAACAATTAAATGAGAAAAACAATTTAATGAAATATTGTTAGATTTTGTTCAAGCTACATTGCAACAACTCACGGTTGCAGTGGAAACAACTCACTGTTACAGTGGTGGAAACTCACTCTTACAGTGGAGACAAATCCCTATTACAGTTGCTGCAACTCACTATTACAGTGGTGACAACTCACTATTACAATGGTGGAAAATCCCTATTATAGTGGTGACAACTCACTATTACATGGCAATAACTCAAGAGGGAAATGAACACTTTGTTATGAAAATATAGAAAATATGTTTTCATATTTTCAATCAAACCATATATCAATGAACAAGAATTTTAAAAGGTTGCAAGGCATGTTAACTTCCTATATTTACTAAGTTGACCTAGATTTCCTATGTTGACCTAGTGTTACTACGTTGACCTACATTTACTAGGTCGACCTAATTTTTGTAGGTTGACATAGATTTACTAGGTAGACCTATGTTTACTACGTTGACCTAGTTATACTATGTTGACCTAATGTTACTAGGTTGACCTATGTTTACTAGGTTGACATAGGCTTATTAGGTTTACAGGTTTAATAAGTTGCCTTAGGTTTACAAGGTTGACCTAGGTTTAATATGTTTACTAGTTTGACTTACATTTAAGGTTGATATAGGTTTACTAGGTCGATCTATGTTAATTAAATTTTCTAGGTTAGCCATAGTCAACCATGGTCAACTAGTCAACCATAATCAATGATTGTTAACTATAGTCAACCATTTTCACCATGGTTGGTTGTTGTAATTTTTGGTTTATCAGTTTCAAAATGATCAAATATGAACAACCATGACAAACCATAGTTAACCATAATCTATCATAGATAACTAAAGTCTAATGTGGAGAACCATAGCCAACTAAATTTTTTCCATAATAAACCCTCCTCAACCATAAGTTGAATCTTATTTAGCCATAGTAAATCAAAGTTATTTTTTAATAATTACCTTATGAAAAATATTTAGTAAAAAATAATTACCTTATGAAATAATCATCACTATAATAATAACAATCAAATGATAAGAAGTGAACAAATTCAATTTATTTGCATTCTAGCAGAAGTTATAACAATACTAATTTTTGTATTCTAGAGGAAATTATAATAATATCAATTGATTTATTTTAGTAGAAGTTATAAAAATATTTATTTTTGTACTTTTATGGAAGCTATAATTGAATGTTAAGGTTAAGTTAGATAACATATTTGCACTAATTATTCACTGGGTAAATTTCATGTTATAACTATCATTGACTTAAGAATTTACATACTCATTCTAAGATTTTATTTTGTCTTTTTTTCCTTATTATAAATATATTTATTTTCATTTACAAAATAAATGCAAAAAACATGTACCAAAGAAAGTAGTTATTCATTTCAATTCCACTAATAAGTTCCTTTTTCTATAGCACTTTTACACTTTTCTTTTCTTATGATGTTAATATGTTTGGAATTCTTCTTTTCAAGAATATTAAGAAATATAATTAATGCTTGCTATTTGGGAAAAAGTTAATAGAAAAAAGTCTAATTTGAACAAGATAAAAGAGAAAATTGATGATAATTTTACCAAATGCCAGCGAGTAGGAAAATATTGTTTTATGAAGGACTTGATTATGAAGATGGCTCTCTATTCCCAATATCCCCAAATTTTAGAATTTTATTCTATTGTCACAATTTTGGAGTATTACTCCAAGTAAGACATGTTAAAACTAGATTCAAATATTAGACCAAAGTTGATCTCGTTAAAACAAGTAATTGTGATCAAAATTCTATGTAAATTTGAAATTTCAGGTTTGTATGTCTTCCCCATACTCCTAATAATTAAATATTCGTAGTACATGTAAGAAAAGAAGTTCAAACTATGATTAGGAGATATTTTTCAACTAATGACTACCAATCCTTTATAACTTTGTTTGTTTTTTGGCTTAAAAAACACAAAGAGCAACAATTCGCAGAAAATATGTGACAACAATGACAAGCGAGTTGCTATAATGATGATTGGTGATTTGCCGCAACGGTGAACCAGATAAGTGTTGTTGTGGAAACTCGCTGGTCGCCATTGCACAACTCGCTTGTCACCATTGAGGAAACTCACTGATTATTTTTAATGAAATAAGAGACAACATAAAATGGGAGTGTAATGAAATTTGGTAGGAAATTACCTCTACTTTGCATGACTAAGTAGCCCAAATTGGGAGAAATGCTAAAACAACATCCCACAATTTTTTTAATAGGAGCAAAAATAAGGAGAATAATGCATAAAATATATAGAAAATGCAGATAATTTGTAAAAAAAATGGGTACATTTACCTTTGCAAAAGGTAACCCTCTCTGCAAAATGGTAACACTTCACGCCTCTCTTTACCTTTGTAAATAGTAACCATCCTTGCAAAAATGAACTTGGCAGAGGAGAAATAGACTCGGCAGGAGAGAAAATAATGACGAATTTCTGAAGATGGCAGGACATTTTGCAAAATGAAGATGGAGTCCAATGGTATATTTGAAAATGGTGCTGCGAATTTCTAAAAATGCTATCTCCATTTCACTATAATAGTAGGTGAATTCACTGTGATTTCTCTGTTTAGTTGGGTGCCCCAAATTGTTGAGTCAACTAAATGATATGGGGTGTTCAGGGCGTAGGATCTTAGGCGAAATATTTGTGTTGCCACACGTAGTAGATTGGAAAAATCTGTCGACTTGTACGTGCCCATAAATTTGGATTTCAAATCTCAAAAATACCTTTACCACCTGTAAACATTCACCCTTATTCCGTAAACATTCACCCGTTGATGAACTGTGTGATGGGTATAGGAGTTGTCCCATCGAGGAGCTGACGCCAAACAATGGAAAACATAAGTTGGTGTTACAGTGGAAACAATAGTGATGCAAATGAAGACGTCCACGGAGAGTTGGAGACGGAGAAAACTTCGTTTAGAGATGGAGAGGATGTGGTTTTGTTCAAGGGGTCCACTTTGTAGAGGAGATCACCGAAGTGGCCTCACTGGCATCGAGTGGGTGCGAAACACGAAAGGTGTTTCATCAACCTGTTATATTATTCCTTATACAATCATTTTCCAGTAACCGATGTGATCCTAGGGAAAATAATAACCAATTGCAATGAAACCTACTCTTAGCATAGTAAAAAATACACTTGTGAGCCATGTTAATTCGTAAGGTTTCTTTGATTCCAATTGTGAGATAAAATGGATTAAGTGTCAGATCATACCCTAAGATATGGGGTTATTATATGGAAATAATTATCAAAGTTGTTTTTTCCTTATCTCATAAAGGTTGGAATTTTGTTCAACATGAAATTATTATTTTAATAATTTCAAAGTGTAAATTTAAAATTAAGTTTGTATTATGAATATATTAAAATATTGAGTAATATAAAGTGTGATTTTAATAATTTTCGGTATTAAATTCGGGTATATATAGGATAATTTGAGTTACCCATATCAAATGGAATTATAACATGGGTACAAAATTATCCTATCCACTCATTATTGTGCTAGTGTTTCCCATCATACTTGTGAATTGCCTCGCTCACAATTCACAATTAACTAACTAAAGTTATTGATAAAATTATAACATTTCATAATTTTATTGTGCTTTTGATAAAATTAATTAACTAAAGTTAATTTTGGGCATTAGGAAGTTGTTTTAAGACTAATTAGGAAGTTGTTTTAAGACTAATTATGTATTTATAGATATTACCATTTTATTAGAGGTTTCTTTTCATTCTATCAAACAAAGATAAGTTAAAAATTCAAAATTAAAATGATTTTAATAAATTTTAAGAAGAATTTGGGAAAGTAATTTGTGTTATAATGACCTTTAACAAATCATCATTTACACTAATTTATTTTTTCTTATTATTTTCGTGTGTATGGTACTTTGACCTTTAGATTTGAAGGGATGTTTTCTCTCTACTCCAAACATCAAATCCCATAAGGCAACTGGACTGGTAGTTGTTGAAGAGCATATATATATCTCTCCCTCTCAATCTTTTTGTATTAAATGTTTTTAACCATAAGTCAATAATGACAACAAAAATAAAGGATGGCGGTGTGGTGTGTTATTATATGTCACACATCATTAAAGTTTGGGGCCATGTTTCTTCCAAAAGGAAAGGGTTGGTTGGAAGTGATGCTTCCATGTCATGTGTTCCATGTGTATTACAAGTTGTTGGTGAGTGTTCCAAGGTGTTATTATAATGTCGTTGTTTCCCATGTGTATGAATTTTTGTTGTGTCATGTCCTAGTCATAGATCCACTTTCGTAGGATCTATATTTGTTGAAGTCATTAATTTGTATCCTATATATATGTAACCTCTGTGATCGATAAATTTATGAGAGTGATTTGTGTTGTGTGTAATTTTTCTCCCTCTTTCTATTTCTAATATGGTACTAGAGCCTATTCTGGCTTGACTCCCTCAAGGGAGGCCCAAGAATATCTGAGGGATCTTGAGTGTTATTATTTCTGTACATAATAGTATAGATGTGTGAGAGTTTATTTTTAGTGTGTGATTTTTTTATTTGTGATCTTGTCTGTAGATCTATTTGTTTGTTTGCAGCTTCTTCAAGCATCATTAGATCCATTATCTTGCTCTTTGTAAATTTTTGTTTGCGCTCATCTGCCCAGAACTTTCAAAGGAGTTAAATTCATGCCTAGATGGTTTTGTCAAATTTGTGTGCACTATCATATTACAATATGCAAAATCATGCCCATGAATTATACATTCTGCTGCATGGATTTAGATATGAGATCTAGGGCAGAGGAGTTTCAAGTGGCCAACGATATATGCCAAAAGTGTTAAAATTGGAGGTAGATCTCAATTTTTTGCTTCTGCGGGAAGAGATCTCTGCATTAGATGTTTATGTTGCAATCTTCTTTCAATCTCAAATTTTGGAGTTTGCATTTTAAACATCTTGAGTCTGGTCATCTCAATATGTGAGTGTAAGTTTGTTTTAATTTACCAGTCTAACAAATGCTACTTTATGAATATGAGAAAGATCCAAGACAAAGATTCAACCATATGAACAAATTTTAACTTGTGCTAAGGAAGGATGTGGTGACTTGTCTATACCTAAATGACAATTGATAGTTTGATGATTATTGAGTTTGTAGATGTGAAATGTTCCAATTCTAATTAAAAAAAGGTTTGGTGGTTCTTAATTGGAAGCCATGATGTTTGAAACATCAATTCTTGTGTGTTAGTAAGGTCAAGTTGTTTGATAAAATTTTGAACACATTGAGTATCCAGACCCCCATCCTAGAAATTGATGGATAACCGAGAGAAATATTTGATAGATGGTGGTTGGTCCATAGGATGGTTCATTACTTGACAACTCTTATCACAGAAACCTCGACGAGATGAGGTGTCAATATTGTTTATCTTGTAATGTTCATCAATGATGGTCAGAGGTGGCTATGTTTTAAATGGAGGTCAAGTGACAACTCGAAGATGTAGTGGTGAAAGAGTGATTTTTACGATATTCCATAGTGGATGTGAGTGTTGATGAAGACCAATCAGACATAAATTATCCTTGTTGTTTTAATATGTGTTTTCAATGTTTTCCAAGTAAGCATTAAGGGAGGGTGTTGGAAGTAATGCTTCCATGTCACGTGTTACATTTGTATTACAAGTTATCAGTTAGTATTCCAAGGTGTTATTCTAGATGTGGCTGTTTCGCATATGAATTGTTATTGTGTTATGTCCTAGTCATAGATCTACTTTCTTAGGATCTAGATTCATCAGAGTTAGTAATTTGTATCCTATATATATGTAACCTTTGTGATCAATAAAATTATGAGAGTGATTTTCGTTGTGTGTAATTTTTCACACTCTTTATATTTCTAATAAGGGCCATGTATTTGAGGTAAGCCCCTAAGATACTCTCCCTTAAATTCTCTGTAAATTGTGTAACAGTAGCAATGAATATTTAATGGATGAGTTCCTCGATATAAATCACAATTAATAGACACCAAACAAAACAAATATAAACTTACACTATGACTGATTTCAAGAAATTAATATAATTAGATTTATTGGGTATATAACTCTCATATTTATTATCATATACTAGCGTAGTTTAACTTATAGATGAAATACTCTTTTTTACTGGAATTCACCAAAATCTAGCAATACAATTTCAATTTGTTGTTGTTGTTTAAAATATATTTTTGAATACGTAAATGGATTCAATGCCCGGAAAAACCCTTGGGGCACTCGAATTATGCAAATTAAAAATTTAAACTCAAGTTTTTAAAAATCTTTGTGATTTTGATTAAAATTAACCAGAAAAATTGTCGTGAAAAAAGGTCATTTCATTTATAAGTTAGATTAGGCCTTATTTATGTTACTTGGGTTTCAATTTAGAAGCATTTTTACTAGATCATCACAAGTTTATTGTGGATATTTTAGATTTTGTATTTTCGATGAATACCTTGATGATTTATAATTATAATATATATAAATTTTAATTTATAAAATATTACTTAAAAGGATGCATTTATTATTAAAATTGTATATAAAAATACTTATTTTTTAAATATATTGTTTTTATAATAAAATTTAATTATTCAGATCCTATGAATTCAAGTTCACATAGAACATTATTTTTTAATAAATTTAATTATTTAAGTCAAAAAAATTATAAATTCAAATGTTCTTTAGATAAATTTAATTATTTAAGTCAAAAAAATATAAATTCAAATCTTCTTTAGATAAATTTAATTATTCAAATAAAATCATTTGGATTTCACCTATTTACCTAAAATCTTTAAATGACGTCCAAATAATATTGACTTTGACATCTAGTCAAAACCTTCCTGACTTATTTTGGTCATCACATAACAATTTTTTTTTATTGACCATGACTTATGAAGGGCACTTTTTAAAGTTTTAAAATAATATTCCTATATATTTATTTCTAATATTAAAAAAATATAAGACATAATTGTAAATTTGAACTTTGTATATTTAATTATAGCCTTTTTTTTTTCTAATTCCTTGTTTTTCAATTGTTTCTTCTAGTTTTGGTTCGATGTTTTAATTTAGACGGCAAATTAGTAAGGCTCCTAGATTTTCATTTACCAGAAAATTAAATATATTCAACTTGTAACAACATGGTATTGAGAGAAATAATTTTTCAAGTTAATAAAGTGTTGGTACTAGTTAGCGCTAAGAAATATTATATTTTTAATAGATAATTACAAATTATGTGGTTAAATCAAAATTTGAATTTGTTCAAGTTAATGGTTAAGAGCATGCGTTTCCTCCTAAGAGGTCACAGGTTCAAAACTGGAGGGGGGTAGAGTATGTATCCCTTCATATACTTAGTATTCAAATCACTGCATAGAGGTGGGTTCCTTCACAGGTTCAAAATTGGAGGGGGGTAGAGTATGTAAATCACTGCACAGAGGTGGGTCCTTGTCCCATAAAAAAGGGGGTCTCACATCAATTTAGTGTTTGGCTTGGCTTTGACCTTAAAATTAGATAATAATAATAATAAAGTGTTGGTACTAGATAGCACTATGAAATATTATATTTTTAATAAATACTTATGAATTATTATGGTTAAATCAAATTTTGAATTTGTTGGATATTATAATTGTAAAATTAAAAATTAAAAAATTTAAAATTTAGTTAATTAGTAAATAAATCAATTTTGAATTATTTTTAATTAATATAATTTTTTCAAAAGATTATGTTTTTATTTAATTAGTGAAAATAATGATTATGAAATTATGTTTCTAAAGAATTTGGTTTAACTAAAATCAATACATACAATAAGAGTTTCATATACCTATATATATTTATATTTGAAACACGTATATATATTTATATTTGAAATTAAATTAAACAATTATTTAATCAGTTTGGATTTAATGATTAAAGTTAAAAAAGTTGTTTTATCATTATTTTATTAGTACTATGTAATTTCTTGTAATCTCAATAAACATATAATTATTATACGTTAAGGCATTTCTCTTTGAAAAAAACTTCCCTAATAACCACTTGTCATCACTTTATACCTTTGGATTATATGATAGATGATTAAAGGATATTAAATTGTTTGATCATCACAAGTGAAGGTAGTTAGAAAGAACCATTCGTGATAACCTATAGAGCATAGGTCATATCTCTAGAGCATAGGTCATATCTCTTTTCCCCTGTCTTATTCGTTTCTTTTATTACTAGAGCTTTCAAACTCTCACATGTCGCTAGAAATATATTTTCATCGTCATCCTCATATGAGAAGAACAAACCTTGTCAAGGTTCAAATCTGAGGACATTCTCATTTGCAGATCTACATGTGTTTTATCTGCAACAAGAGATTGGAGCGACTAGATTTTATGCTGGTGTTGTTAAATTGATGCTATACCAGGGTCGAAGTGCCTGGAGTCTTGATTATGGTTATTTTATGGTTCTCTAGTTATTTGTTTTGTTAGTAGGAGTTGTTTTTTGTTTTAGTAAAATTTAGCCCGAGAAACCTGTTTTCCAGAGGTTACCAGGTAATATGGGATTACTAAACCAATTTTATTATCAGGTCTTTCACGATCAAATCTTCAGAGGGGCCTAAAATAGGAAAACTTGAGATAACTCTCTATTTAATTTATTCCCAATGCATGTTTTCTGTTTAATTCTTACATGAAGTTTATTATGTGTTGGGTATTAGTATTTGAAGAACAGAATCTGTCAGGGTTTCTGGCCAAGAAGGCCGAGACCGTGCCGCCCTCATATGAGAAGAATGGTCCCTATCAAGGTTTATGGGAAAAGAAGGCTGAGGTCACATTGAGGAACTGCAAGATTGAGTATTGTTCATCGTGGAAGAAGAAGAATGCCCTGGAGAAGGGCATGTAAAATATCATCGTACAAAAATAATGTCTTCACCCTAAGCAACGAGAATCTAATGTGTGGTCCATAACCAAAAGCCTCTTAGTCGTATATTGGATTTTTGAAAGTTGTCTAGACTCTACATAGCTATAATGTAAACATATAGACTTACCGAAAGCTTTATATATAGTGAAATTGCTGTGACCAAGAAGCAGGGGAAATCTAAGACAAGTTTCAGAAATCCTCTTCTAAGAGAAATAAAGACATATTTCCGGTTTGCAAACCTTCAGTTCATAATACCGAAGCCTATTGAGGTAACACCACTTTTTCCTTCTTAGAAAAAAGCTAAGTAACTCTATTTAAATTTCAGATAATCTATCGATGAATTTCAGTTTAATGGTATATGTTTTTTCTCTCTCACAGAAACAAACGATTATCCCAACTGCTCCGTCGTCTGAGATAATTTTTTAAACCCACCAAGTAAGGGTTTTTGGGCTTTAGCTAGCAGTAAAATGGCTGAGGGAAGTAGACACGTGGAATGAACTTACTCAACTGATTGGAAACCGTTGAGTTTCCTAGCATTGAGAATAGAACATCCAGGTGGTTTGGATAATCTTTTGATCATAATCATCACTCTCAAGCGTTCTACAGCTCTTATCTCAAAGTTGTTTGAAATATTGGAAAACAAGAATCTAGACATTCTCCAATCCGATATATCCTCCACTAAAGAGAAAATTATTCATAGTATCCAAGTCTGAGGTAATTCCTTCCTCCGGTCATTCTTACGCTTGCTTCACGGAGTAAATCAATTTTGCATAATTTCCTAAATCAATTTAGCATCAGAATTATTTGGAAAGTTTTCTATGTTTTTTTATGTTGTAAACAAAGGTTATTTTGTATTTCTAGTTATTCCTGTAAATGTATTATTTCTAGTTATTGTTTTTTTCAAAATAATTTTGTTTGTTTGTTATTAATACATAAATTTATTGATTTTGTATTATTTTGTTTTGATATTAATATTAGTTTTGTTAAGTTTAAGAGACTTAGAATAGATCTTGAGGGGTGTATGTTAAAGCACTATGCGAAGTGAAGTTTACTTTACATCAATAACTAGAAATTCAAAATAACCTTGTTTACAACCCAAAAAAAACATAGAAAACTTTCCAAATAGCATTGATGCTAAATTGATTTAGGAAATTATGTGGAATTGATTAAGTCTGTGAGGCAAGAATGACAATCACTGGAGGAAGTAATTACTTTGACTTGGATACTATGAATAACTTTTTCTTTGGTGGCTAAAAATCCAGTCATGTTAAGGATTGGTGTGGTCTAGGCTATTGTTGTCCTAGGGTGTTTTGGACGGGTTAGATGCTTATGGGTGGCACAACTTAGATACCCAAATTTCTAAAATTTAACTTTTGGGTAGCCATTTCTCAAACCGAAGGTTAAATGTGCAATCATCTTAAAAACCAAACAACTAAGCAAAAAAAAAAATCAACTGGGTGGTTTTTGATATGATTTATTGTTTTTACAGGTTCTAAAGCCAACTAAGCTAGATGTAGATGACCTGAAATCTAAGCTCCACAGTTGGGTTTCTAACTGAGTGGAATAGAAATAGAAGATGTTTTGTATTTTGAATCGACATCGATGATCATTAGTATAAGTCTATTAGTAAAATATTCCTTTTTATCAGTTAAATATAGAGTTATCACAATCTGCAACATTTTTTCTTCTCTTCTCTTCTCCAAATCAATATTGCTGATCACTTTGGTCGCCAGCATGAATTTCCAAGTGCATGTTTTATAAATCATAAAAGTCAGGCTATAATTGTTAAACAAAGTTTGAGTGAACGATAAAATTTGATGACCAGGAAAGTCTTTTCATTTATGTAGGGCTAGTGCTTCTCAAGTGCTAGAATAAATAAACTCATGTATAAAGAAGTTCGTAGAATATATATAAAAATGTTATATGTTGTATATAGTATAATTTTGCTACTGAATCTTCTAAGATACAATTTCATCTAAGTATGCTTGGGCTTGGTTTTCCTTTGTGCATGTAAGTCGACATTGTTTTTCGAACACTTCATTCCTTCAATAGTTTGAATTGCGGTGACTATGTTAGGTGAAGATTGGAGATGGTTGGAATAGAATGTAAGTGAAAGGGAAATTAAACTTATGCTATATTTTGAATGCTAGGTTAAGTTATTTTTCATAGTATTAATGTCATATTACTGGTTGGGTATTTTACATCATCAATTGAGTTTTCAGAAAACAAGAGTATTGTAAGTTGGTACATTATGGAGATGAAAAATGTAATGGAGTAATTTTGATGCAAGATGGTAAGATGGTATATGATATTTTTTTAATTATTTGATCGTAACATATTTGGAACATGTTGTAAATAAGTAGAAAAATGATTGGTTGGGAAAGGAGATTATATAAATTATACAAGTCAATAGCCATCCAAACCGAGTTGTAGCAAAGAGGGCAATTGAAGACTTGATAGATGTATCATATTCAATTTTGACATTCTTTTTATGTTCCTTGTTAGCTATAGTAGCATCTAGATGTTTCTCATTACATTATTTTAAGTGAACAAGGTGCTCTTCGGAAGAGCTTAACTTTTAAATTTAAAAAATAACTTCACATAAACTCAAAGAGTTAGGGAAGAGGTCAACTATTAAATTTTAAAAAGGAATTTCACATTCAATGGAGAGAACTGATTCCACCTCGTGAAAAAGTTACAAAGGAGAAAGATCAACTTTTAAATTTACAAAAGAATTTCACATAAACTCAATGAGTTAGGGAAGAGGTCAAACATTAAATTTAAGAAAGGAATTTCACATTCAATACATAGAATTGATTCCACCTTGTGTAAAAGTTACGAAGGAGTAAACCCTATAGCAACCTTAACCATTCAATAGGAAGAATTGGTTCCACCTCATGAACACATTATAGAGGAGTAAACACCATAACAATCTTAACCAAAGTTTGGTATGACCAAAATTTGGTATGCTCGAAGCGTGGGATAAATCATGATCCTATAGTTGGAATGATTTGAATTAATAGAGTTTTATATAATGACTTTTGAGGACTTATTGACTTCCTCTACTTGACCATTAAGTTGGGGTAACAAGGAGTAGAGTTTGTAGAATGTCCTTCTTTAAACCCCAACTTTGAAACTAACTCAATCATCATCTTATTTTGAAAGTTATTTTCATTGTTAGCAACAATGTTTCTAGGTACACCAATTCTTGCAATTACTTAATTAGATAAAAAAATATTGTGGTTGTCTCACCGTCATTTAAAAACATCAACATGGATTTATTCCACTTTATAAAGTAGTCTATTGCTACAAAAACCTATTTAGAGGTTGCACATAGTGAAATACACCCCTTACTAATTGGAGAGTTTGATGGTGATGACAAGAAAGAGAGGAGCAGGATGTGTGCCATTTTTATAGTAAAAAATTCACATAGCGGACAATTCTTGACCACTTTCTTATAATATTTAAGGATTAGAGACTAGAAGTATCCAACATGCAATTTTGTTTGGGGCTATAATGATCTAGGTGGATATCCATGGCCACCCACCCATTTTAATGGCTCAAATCACAATTCTCCATTGTGTCATTTTTTATACAGTTTTTTGGGCCTTAAAATTTTAGGGTCATTTTGAGGCCCTAAAATACATTTTTCTTTTACATGGTACGTCCAAGAAATTTGTATAGTTGAAATGTGTACTTATAGTCTAGACCTTTCTAATGTGCGAGCCCACCAAACAGAGGGTGTATGCAAAATTTATAACCCCGACAAGTTGATGTACCAATTAACTCCATCCAGGCCATAAACCTTTTGTGTTTCATATCTTAGGGTTAGGTTTTTGGATGTTTAGGCTATTCTAATTGTTGCTTTATGTTGAAAAGGGTCTTTTTATCTCATTGTAACACACTCCATAATGCATGTAGCATTCACATCCCTTCTCAAAGATAACTTGTCACCATTTGAGCAAGATTTCTTCATTCAACATTATTTACAATTTCAACACATTCCATTTATTAATAGATGGTAATTTTTATTGTACCTATGTGTTTTTAAATTTGTATTTCATTTAATTCCCTTAATAAATATCACTCATATAGCCACCCCAAACATATTTCCACCACATGCTTACTTGTGGTAGTTATTTAGTAAATTTTCCACTTCCTCGTGAGTTAAACAACTTCAAAAAAGTGGAATCAACCCCACAATCATTCAAAGTGTTGTAAATAATGACATAGATATTTTGTGTTGGAATTATTATTATACTAAGATTGTGGTTAAATCAATAGAAAGGTCATTTTAACAATTTAAAACAATTTGTACTAGATAAACATCAATTACACAAGAAACACATGAAAATCCCAAATGTAGGTGGAAACACTTAAGAAATAAAACCACAAAAAATATTTATATGAATATTCTTGTAGGAACCAACCATAAGGGTATACCAATCCCCTTATTTTCAAGAATCAACCTAAAGGAGACACCAATCCCGTAATTTATAATGACCAACCAGTAGGAGACACCAATCCCTTAATTTATAGGCCCTAACTTGAAGTAGACACTAATCCCTGATTTCAAATAATTTTCAGTCATGTTCTACTATGTTCTTCACAGGCATACATCACCAATTCTAATATTCACAATTATACACATAGCAACAATTCTATCCTGTCAATTCTACTCATTTTTATCCAGTTATGTACTTTACAACTCTGCCATTATACCTTGCTCATAACATGACTGATCTATAGCATAGATTAAGCATTGTTCCACTCATTGCAACTCTCACTTTCACTTCGATACTCAACCTTATTCTGTGTACCTCAACATCCTTTTTACTTAATTATATATTTTTCTCATCTCCATCCCTCAAACAAAAATATAGGTTTAAATCTTTCTTCACTTTGATATCAACAAATAAAATACAATTTTAATACCAAATGACCAAAAGAATGAAAAAATCACACATTACAAATTTTACATGTTTGAACTCTAATAATGTTTAAAGTAAAGTATTTTATTTATCAAAATGAAAATCATGCTTACAACCCATTCCATCTATCTCTTTTATATTACTTTGATATATCTATCTATTGATCGCGAAATCCCTAGAATGTCCTCAACAAAAGGAGGGAACTCGATCACGAGTTCCAATTAGAATGGATTTTTGTTTGGCATAGTAACCTCCCACCAATACATAGGCTCGATTGCTACTTATTTGGTAAATAATCATTTTAAAAGTTGTATATTTATCTATTATTAGCATTTTTTTTTGTTCTCTCGATTTTATTTTTAAAATGATTCATTAGGAATCAGGGAGATTTAATATTAAATTGAACAGAATAGAAAAAGCATTGATTGAATTCTTTACTTAAATGTAATCAAAGCATAAGATGATTGAAGACTCATCAAAATAATGATCTTATCTACAACCATAGGAAAACAAAATACTAATCAATTAATTTTAAGTGAGCTTCAACATTGTCATAA
This sequence comes from Pinus taeda, assembly GCA_000404065.3. Taxonomy (NCBI): domain Eukaryota; kingdom Viridiplantae; phylum Streptophyta; class Pinopsida; order Pinales; family Pinaceae; genus Pinus; species Pinus taeda. The sequence continues at coordinate 19,454 of APFE030532329.1, read as the reverse complement.
ATTTTATACCAATATGAAAGGCTCATCCAATATAGTACAAACAATTTACCATAGTGAGAAAATAAATATATCTCTTGGAAAAGGGGATTGTACTAATCACCAGGATGAGGCCTTCATTTAAAAAAGAATTATGGCCTTTAACAAAGGCATTCAGTCTTACAATCTTCTCCCCTCTCCCCTTCTCCTTCTATTTTTTTCTCTATGGAAGAAATTTCTATACAAAAGGGATTTTGGCTAATAACATGTTAGGAACAACAAAGTGGTAAAGTATTTTATTTATCAAAATGAAAATCATGCTTGCAACCCATTCCATCTATCTATTTTAGGCTACTTTGATATATCTATCTATTGATCAAGAAATCACTGGAATGTCATCACCAAAGGGAGGGAACTGGAATGTCATCAACAAAGGGAGGGAACTAAATCATGAGTTCAAATTAGACTTGCTTTTTGTTTCACATGGTAACCTCTAACTAATACGTGGGCTAGATTTCTACTTATTGGGTAAAGAATCATTTTACAAGTTGTATATTTTATATACTATTAGAAATATTTTTCATTCTCTCGATTTTATTTTTACAATGATTCATTGGGAATTATGGAGATTTATTACTAAATCAAATAGAATAGAAACATCTTTTATTGAATTTATCTTTTAAATGTAAGGAAGGCATAAGATGATTGAAGACTAGTCAAAATAATGATCTTATCTACAACCATAGTAAAATTAAATACTAATCAATTAATTTTAAATGAGCCCCAACATTCTCATAAATTATATGCCAATATGTAAGGATCTTGCAATACAATACAAACAATTTACCATATTAGAAATATACATATATCTCTTGGACAAGGGGATTGTATTAACCACTAGGATGAGGCCTTTATTTACAAAATATTGTGAAATAAGGCCTTTAATGGAGGCATTGAATCTTACAATCTTCTCCCCTTTCCCCTTCTCCTTCTATTTTTTCTCTATGGAATAATTTTCTATTTATATATTTACAATACAATTACAAAAGGGATTTTGGTCAATAACACGTCAAGCACAATGGAGACATTAATATTTCTTTGATGAAGCTTGATTTCGGTGTATTTTCTTGGTAATGTGGAAGTCCAAGATTTCGAAAATCCCAACGTCTTTCATCTTTCGTAATTTTCATCTTTCCTTCGACTCTTAATCTTCTAGTCTTTGTATGTCATTATTCATCTTGATGGTATAGTAATAGAGTTTTTTTGCCTCTCTAGTGGGAATGATGATGAAATTTTCAGTTAATTCTTCATTCGTCACATGGATTTGTTCAGTCTCAACAACTATTGTAGCTCATACATTAGATATTTCGTAAATTATTGGTCTAGTGGAGGAAAATCTAGATAGGACTTCCAAAGTCCAGATTTCCCATTCTCTTATCATTTCAGTGGCCACATCCCACATCCTTCTGGCCAATTCAATGACTTCAATCACCATTTCTTTCCTTTCTTCATGTTACGATTTCCAAACATTAATTATAAACTAGTCCTTCCTTTTCTACTCCTTGCTTACTCTTGGAAATGAATTTGAAGCATTCACATACTCCTTTTTCCATTTAATAATTTGATTGAGAAATATGCTAGCTCTATCATAGGCTTATTGAGAAATGGAAACAAGAAATTCTAGTTTAAATTTGTCCTTGAATTTAAACTAAGAATTAAAATAGAATTATATTCTCATATCAACTTGTAAATAGTTAATTAAGTTTAATTAACTTAATTAGCTCAGGAATTTTGAGTTGGAAGTCTTTTGAAAGTCATATGTATGTTATCCCTAAATTTTAGGGGTTCGGTATGAGTTTAGATTGAGTTGTAATTAGATAACTCAATTTACGGAGTTATAACCAATTAAACTAGTTCTAACTATTTGTTGAACTAGTAGAGGATTGACCGTCAGTTAATGCACTGGTGCATCCATAGGTGCTACTCGAGATAACTAAATATTCTCTCATTAGAAACTCATGCATGTCAATTCTGAGAAATACCCAGATGAGACTAGAGTGCAAGGACAATGTACTATTAGTTGTATGATTTAATGAGTTGTATAGATCATTCATGCAATTAGTAAGAGGACCTAGATTGGATTGTACAGTTTTGAAAGCACTAGATTCCCATTAATATGGGTTATTCATCCTAGGAATTATGCAAGGAAATAGGGGCTTGGCGGGTAGTTGAAATTGGTGAAGTGTTGGCTAAGAGCAGGCTTGTGAAGTAGAGACTTGAGCATACTTGTGCGGAATTGTTCTAGCGAGAACAATATTTGTATCTTCACTCATATTTTGGATTTAATGAAATATAGATAGGTGGGGTTTTGAGTAGCGGCTTTCCTCATAAAAACTTATTGTGTTATATCCCATTGATTTGTCTTCTTCTTGTTCATATTATTTTCATCGATCTATTGGCTTCCGCCAGTTGAAAGTAGAAGTAGATTATTGTATCTTGTTTTAGTAGATTACATAAACTTACGAATCTTCAGGAAAATCTACATGGTATCAGAGTTGAAGACAATATACTAGAGGAGATTTTGAAGTTTTGAATTTTGGGTTATAGGTGAAATTCGAATTTGCAATAGATACTTCAGGATCGGTGGATGGAGTTCTACGGTTTGCGGCTTGAGTATGCCTTGGAAGGAAACTCAAATTATATAGCCTGGAAGAATAGAATGGAGGTTGTTCTGGAGGATAATTGCTTGAAGGAATTCGTTGATTAAGACATTCCTAAGCCAACAACATCGGATGCACAAAATCTAGATGAATGGAAGAAGTGTGTGACAAAGGTGAGGCAGATAATCCTTGAGGGAGTTCGAGACTACATTGTCTCGAGTCTCCATGGAAAGGAAACTATGTATGCTATGTGGAAAGAATTGAAGGACTTATATTAGAACAAAAGTGACCAAAGAAAATTGGCATTGAAGGACAAAATGCAAAAAATCAAAATGGAGAAAGGAAAGAGTATTCCAAAATACTTGACAAAGTTCACACAATGTCTTATAAACTTGGAGTGTTGGAATCATAGTTGTTGAGGATGATATGGTGAGCCTTGCTTTTCCGGGAACCAAAAGAGTTGGCATAGTTATAAGAAATCTTTCAATTGTTAGGAGAAGCTGCCAGATTGGGATCGACTGTGGTCAGATTTGATGTTGGAGGAGATCAGGAGGAACACTAGGGATCGCTCTTCATCAAAGACCGATGATGAAGAGAACTATGCCTTAGACATTAAGGTGAAGAAATTGAAAGGGAAAGATTCCCATTACAAATTAGATTCTTGTCATGGAGGCAATAAGAAAGACATGAGAAAAGTTAAGTGTTTTTGTTGTCACGAGATAAGCCATTTTGTTACAAATTTTCCACTCAAGAAGTCCAAGAAGAAGTCCTCAGGAGGAGCGGCGGGTGAGGCTTTGGCATCTTAATTCGAATTGGAATTTTCCCTCACTGCATGCATGGTGTAATTAATGATGGAAAGCGTACGGTACTTAGATAATGGAGCATCATTCCACATGACTAGTGAAAATGAGTTATTTAGTGACCTGGAGGAGAAAGATCTCTAGATGCATATTGAGATGGGTGACGACAGGAGGTATAGTGCTACTGGATTGGGAATGATTACTTTTATGAGGGAGCATGGGGCTCCAATCACCTTGAAGAATGTTATGTATGTGCCTGGGCTAAAGAAGAACTTGGTATCCTTTGCCATGCTTGAGGATAGAGGCTAGGATGTGATCTTCTCGAAAGGAAAGGTGTTCCTTCAACACATACCCATGGATCAAGTAAAGAAGATAGGGACTCGAGTGAAGAATCTCTATAAGTTGGAGATAGAGGATTGTTTTGCTTTGAGCATGCAAGCAGAGATGGTGTAAAGCCGAGATGTTGGCGAGTTGTGGCACAGGCGACGGGTCACTTGCATCATGGGGCTCTGAAGATCATGCAACAGATCTCCACAGGTTTTCCCAAAGGTACACTAGAGCAAGTTGATACATGCAAGGGGTGTACTTTGAGTAAATACACCAATTCTTTCTTTCACTATAGAGATAGTCAAGGAGAGGCTATTCTAGAGTGAGTCCATTCAGATGTGTGTGGACCATTTTTGACAGAATCCATGGCCAAACACAGGTTTTATGTTATATTTGTTAATGAATTTTCTAAAAAAATCTAGATATTTTTCATGCAGAAAAATGATTAAACCTTCACAAATTTTTGTGAGTTTAAAGAATTGATGGATAAAGAGTCAGGAAGGAAGGTTAAAGCTCTACGAAGTGATAATGGTGGTGAGTATGTCTCAAATCAGTTTAAGAACTTTTGTGTAGCAGAAGGGATTAAACAAGAGTTGACGACACCCAATAACCCTTGGCAAAATAGGATGGCCTAGAGGAAGAACATAAGCATAGTAGGGCCAGCAAGGGTGATTTTGAATGATTAGGGTATCCCACTACACTTGTGGGTTGAGGCATGCAACATAATGGTTTATGTTTAGAACTATAACCTACATCAGATACTTGTGATGAAGACACAGAAGGAGGTTTATTTCGGTAAGAGGCTAGATGTTGGTCACTTCAGTATTTTTGGGTCATTAGTATATTTCCATGTGACCAAAGATGCATGGAACAAGATTGAACTAACAACAAAGTTGGGGATATTTGTAGGGTACACAGGTACACCTCACAACTATCGGGTGTACTTGCCAACCGATAGGATGAAATTGGTTCTTAGGGATGTCAGATTCAACGAGGAGAAGACCATGCGAGTTTCCCTTGAGATGGGGATTCAAATACATGTGGCTGAGGAGATTTTAGCTACTAAGGTTCAGGAGCCTCAGATTTATGTGGAGTAGCCACATGCAGAGGATCCGAGAGTGGAGACATCCACTCAGGCAGAGTCTTCCAGAGATGGGAGAAAGTGCACCAGAGAGGAAAATAGATTTCTGTTGGATGCTAGAGAGAATCTGGGAGCACCCACATCATAGTGCAGACAAAGGATATCACTTGACAGGTACCCTGGATACATGGCTCTTATGAGCATGTGTTATGACAGAGAAATCTTCCTTTCAGGAAGAAGTGCAACAACTGATTTGGGTTGATGCCATGGTGGAGGAGTATGAATCCATAGTTCGTAAGAATATTTGGGATGTGGTTCGGAGGCCATAGTATAAGTCTGTGGTGAGCTCTTGTTGGACTTACAAGGTAAATCAAGCTACAAATGGTAGTGTGGAGAAGCATAAGGCTAGATTTGTGGCTTGTGGATTTTCAAAGGTAGAGGGGATTGACTATGATAAGACCTTTTCTCTTATTGCAATGTACTCATCGATGAAATATATAATGGCATTATCAACGCAGATGGGTTGGAAGATACATTAGATGGATGCGAAGACAACCTTCCTTAATGGCACCATTGAGGAAGAGGTGTACATAGAGCATCTTTAAGGTTTTTAGACCTTCAATCGTGAGTGACATGTGTGTCGGCTCAAAAGAGCCTTGTATGGATTGAAGCAAGCACCTCGTGCTTGGTACACCAGGATAGATAACTACTTCATCGGGTTGGGCTTCATGAAGAGTGAAGCAGATGAAAACCTGTACCACATAGTGGTGGAAGGTAAAATATTGATCACTATACTTTATGTTGATGATCTCACACTGATAGGTGATGATCAACTGATCAAATATTACAAGGAGGATCTTGCAAGAGAGTTTGAGATGAAGGACTCGGGGCTTATGCATTAATTTCTGGGCATGGAAGTATGGCAAGGTGATGGGGAGATGTTTGTGTCTCAATGAAAGTATACCAACGAGATACTCAGGAATGTTTGCATTGAGAGTTGCAAGCCTATTGAGACTCCTCTAGCTAGTAAATGGAGGAAGGAGGATGCTACTTTTGGAGAGGTAGTGGAAGCTACAGTTTATAGGAAACTTGTGGTTTCAATCATGTACTTGGTGAACACATGACCGGATTTATGCTATGCAGTTAACCAACTGAGTCAAGCGATGGTTAGGCCTACCAAGCGACATTGGAAGGTGAAAAAGAATGTATTGAGATACCTCACAGGCACTACTCAGTATGAATTATGGTACAAACAAATAGAGGGAGTGAAGCATCAAGGCTTCACTGATTTAGATTGGATGGGGAGTCCATCAGACCGCAAAATCACATCAGGAGGGATTTTCAGTATTGGGTCAACATCAGTTTCCTAGTACAACAGGAAACATAGATCGGTTTTACTCAGTTTGGTAGAGGTAGAGTACATGGATGTAAGTCAGGCAACATGTGAGGCCATATGGATGTGAAAGATCCTATTTGGTCTATTTGGTCAACATATGGATCCGACAGTGATTTATTGTGATAATTAGATTTGTATCAAACTCTTTGAAAATCCAATTTTTCATGATAGATCCAAGAACATTGATATATGATATCATTATCTACAGGATTGTGTATTGAGGTGGATCATGTTGTTAGATTACATTCCCATGGAGGAGAAATATGGTGACATTTTGAAAAAGGCATTGTCAAGATGTAAATTCGAGTTTCACAGAGAGAGAATCAGGGTAGCAGATAATCCCTTTCTTGTTGAGAGGGAGTGTTGAGAAATGGTAATAAGAAATTCCAATTTAAATTTGTCTTTGAATTTAAACTGAGAATTAAAATAGAATTCTATTCTCATAGAAACTTGTAAATAGGTAATTAAGTTAAATTAAATTAATTAGCTTAGGAGTTTTGAGTTGGAAGTCTTTTGGAAGTCATGTAAATGTTCTCCATAAATTTTAGGGGTTCAATATGTGTTTAGATTGAGTTTCAATTAGATAACTCAGTTTATTGAGTTATAGACGATAAAACTACTTCTAACTCTTTGTTGAACTAGTAGAGGATTAGCAGTCAGTTAGTGCATTGTGCATCTACAAGTGCTACTCTAGATAACTGAATATTATCTCATTGGAAACTCATGCATGTCAGCTTTGAGAAAGACCTAGTTGAGACTAGAGTGCATGGACAATGTACTATCAGTTGTATGATTTACTCAATTGTATAGATCACGCATGTAATCAGGGAGAGGACCTAGATTGGATTGCATAGTTTTGGAAGTACTAAATTCCCATTAATATGGGCTATTCAACCTAGGAACTGTAAAAGGAAATAGTGTCTTGACATGCAGTGGAAATTGGCTAAGTGTTGGCTAAGAGTGGGGTTGTGAAGTAGAGAGTTGAGCATAATTGTGCAGAATTGTTCTAGTGAGAACAAGATTTGTATCCTCACTATATTTTTTATTTAATGCAATACAGATAGGTGGGGTTTTGAGTAGTGGATTTCCCCATAAAAACTTATTATGTTATGTTCCTTTGATTTTTCTTCTTGTTGTTCATATTGTTTTCATCGATCTATTGGCTTCCGCTGGTTGAAAGTAGAATTAGATTCTTGTCTCTTGTTTTAGTAGGTTACATGATCTTGTGAGTCCTCAGAAACATTTACAAGGCATATGATTCAACATTGATATTGTTGGTTGCATGTTCCATCTATATGAAGAAATCCTAATATCTGCTATTAAATGACGATTCTACGAGTGATATGTTTTTTTCACTTTAGGAGAGAAGTTGTTTGAATACATTTATGGATTTCAGTGCATTTGTATTTAGCATTATTTCATTCTTTTCTTTTTGTGTTATTGTTCGTATTTGTGTTTAGTGATTTTGTACTTAGTAGAGTTTGCATTCAATAGATTCTTCTTTGCCTTTGCTTATTCACATTTCCACACTATAATGGCTTCACTTGGAAGTTGTTCTTCCTCAAGCAGATATTGATTGGTCCACATTGGCACTCACTTGATGCCTCTTTCTACAACTTTTATTAAAAATTATTTATGGTCACATTCCTTTAACTACATATATTACTCTTTTGTTAATTATGAAGCCCATATTTATAAATTTTGTTGACATTGTATCTTTCTTAATGATGATTGATTATATACTACAACTGTTGCATGTCCTTCCATTGAGTTATTGGTTTGTGACTACCTCTTGTTTTATTTGTTATGCTAAGGACTAGATTATTATCATTACAGGTTGGGATTTTCTCACCTAATCTAGGAATATGTCCCCATTTGACTAAACTTGAGGTTATAAAACCTCAAATGACATCATTGGAGTTGAAAGGATGTGGTGTTCTATCTCAAGAAGATATTGATTATGGGCAGCTGTACTTGCTTGATGCCTCTTTCTGTAGGTTTCCTTAAAAATTCTTTATGGTCATGCTCCTTTAACTACATATATTAGTATTATATTTATTATGAAGCCCATATCTATAAATTTTGTTGGCATTGTATCTTGCTTAATGATTATTTCTTGGTTGTTGAAACTATTGCATGTCCTTCCATTGACTTATTGATTTTCATTTCGTGCACCTCAACTGGCCTAAAGGGGTTGTTGGATCTACAAAGACACTCCAATTTGGCACTTTTATATTTTTCTTACACTTTCTTGACAAATTTACAACCAATCATTGATTCTTTTCCCCAATTAATTGTTGCTTTAGAGACTTAAATTGAACACTCCTAGGTTTTTATGTATACATTTTTAGTAGTTTCCCAACCTATCATTGAGTACCTTTTTGTCACAAAATTTAACATCCTTTTTATCCCTTGCATATTCATTAGATTTTGAACCTTTAGGCTTGCAAATATATTGAGAATTCAACATTTATTTTACTCCATAAGATAAGGGAACTTCCAAAGCTTTGTCAGTTGGATTTATCCTATGCAACTCTTAGCCGAAAAGGAAATCTCAAAGAGAAAAGACAGAGTGTCTTGCTTTCTAGTGATCCACATCTTGGAGCTAACTCTGAACTTGGTGGAATAGACAGAATGAAATTCCAATTCAAGCCAAGAAAGAGGTTATCATAATAGAAGTGATTAGAATAGACTGAAAGAAATATGAGAGATAGAGATCAAAATCAGTCAATTGCTTCCTTTCCCTTCCTTGTTGAAGACTTATGCTTCAGATTGAGGGAAGGAAATGAAGTGAAATATGAACTTATTTCTCATTTTCTTATCTTTGGCTAGGAGAATCCTTTGTTTTCATATATACATGTTTAAAGCATTGCTAATTTCATCTCATCATGTCATGATCCTTGTTTCATATCTTAAACGCATTAAGAAATCCAGAGTTGTATGAAACCTTTATTTATTTATTTTTTGACTTTTTTTTTTAATATTTGTTTTCTTAATTTTTAGTTTTTAATTTCTATAACAATATAATTAGGAAAGATGATATTTAATATAGAAACCATACACTTTATGAAGAAAGAAGCACCCCGACCATGATATATAATCTAATAGAAAAATCTTAATCTTAAGCCAAGGGTAGCTTCTAATAATTAAAAAAGCCAAAGTGTTCTACTACAAAAGAACTAACACTTAATAGTACATATTTGTAAGGTAGAATTTCAAACTTTAAAAGTAAGGATGGAAATCTAGGAAAATTAATCCATATGGGACTTCCCTTGGATGTCAGTGAGGTAGGAAACAAGTGCTTTCAAAAGAAACTAAAGATTTAGTCTTAGGAGTGAAGACCAATGAAGCATTAATATTTTTTGAACGTGTTCACTAATTTGTTTCACAATAGCCAACTCACATAAGTTGGTGGATGAATCACCACACAAAATTTTGTGATCACCTTCCATGAAGATTAACTAATTGTGAGAATATTATACTTGCAATTTCCCCTTCTGAACCTTCTTCACTTACAACATTAGTACCCCTCTCAATATTACTATCACAATAACAAATTCAATGTCATTGACCACTAATGAATTATTGGAGGGATAAAGGTCAGGACCAATGTTAGTACAGTTATATTGATGAGATATTCCTTCATCACACGTGAACTAGTCTGGATTTGGAAATTGTACAGTAGACCAAAGTCTTAGGTGGCTATTGAAAATATGGCAATTGTAAGATTGTACTTTTGATAATAAAATGGAAAGAAATGTAAACATACCCAATGTCTGCCTTGGTGCCCATATTGAAGGTATAGGATTACTGCTGAGTAAACACTCAAGTTATCAAATAGATACTAGAAGGAACCTATAGATTGGAACTTGTTGTGGTAGAAAAAATTTCCTCATTGGTGGAAATCAACAAATTTGAGGAGGGGGTTTCTACACTGAAGATCCTTCTACCCATGTTGATGTTACTCTTTGATCCATAGTCTATAAGGTTGTTATCCCATGGAGTAAAAGAAGCATAAGAGTTTGACTGATAGACTGAAAATAACACCAAAAAATAAATAAAGACAATGGCTCCCATTTCTTTCAATTATTTCTTTGAATCTCAATTATATGATTCTCTTTTGTTTATACAATTCACTATTGTCCCTCTTCCCATCATCCTTTCCACCATGACCAATGAGTTGATACTACCTGTAGGGATAGAACTGATTAATACATACTAAAAGAAAGAGGAGAGTCAAAGACCAAAATCATTCGAAATGCTTCCTTTCCTGTCCTTGTTGAAGACTTATGCTTGATCTCAAGGGAAGGAAACGGAGTGACTGAATGAGGAAGAGAAGCTAATTGATTGAAGACAATTTACAGATGAGGGAGGAAATTGTTCTTTCCTATTAGTGTGAACCTAGAGGTAGATCAAGATTTTGAATAGTCTCTAATACAACCAAACTTGGATAAAAGAAAGTAAAAAAAACAAATGACACCCATGTTTCCAAAAATGACATGACTTGGAAACTATAACTGATGTCTCTAACTTCAATATTTACAAGTAGACATAAGGAAATAAAGTCTGCAAAATGCAATCACAACCATGGTTGAAAATTGCAAAAGTATTATGTTCACATTTGTATTCATGGAAAGCTTTGTAAATGTATTATATTCACTTTGAATTACAACTAATCCAAAGAAAGTATATCTTGAATCCAATCTAGCATTTATATTCATGGAAACTTTTGTAAACGTCTTATATTCACTTTAAAGTGCATCATCTACCTTAGCTCCATTTCAAACATCAATCTTAAATGTTACGCTACTTTTGATATGCTTAACTTTATGAATAAAGGTTTACTATTAAACATTAAAGCTACATCTTGTAACGTTGTGAAAAATATACAAAGAAATTTAAATGATATAATAACATGGGACACCTATTTAAGCCTACATAAAAGAATGAATTTCAAATGATTAGAGTTCTCTTGTGATGCAAAATCCTCCATGAAATTTCATTTTTTTTCCTTAGACAAACATCAGTAAATAAACAAAAATTCATATTTTCTTTTACTTCTTTCTTCTATGCTATTCTTTCGTATGCTACTGCCTTACGACGTTTCCTTTACAACATGTGGTGAAATTGCTAGTTTTTATTACTTATTAATATGTTATAATAAAATTTCATATAGGTAGTTAATATGAGCATCATATTGTTATAGCTCCAAAGCTCACCAGTATGGTTTGTGATGCTTCAGCCATGGCCTAGGGCAACCCCTCCTTCCAGACCTGGTCCTATATCTAAAAAACAGTGTTTTACTCCCTGTACGCGACATTGCCCTGAATTAAACGCGTGTATACGCGGGTTCATACATATATAACCCGCATATATGTATTAAAACACTTAAAAAATATAAAAACTCCGTATTTTCGGGCGGAGATCGCGGGTTTTACCTGCTGATCACCTGTTAGTGCCCGTGGCCTCAACTGTCCCCAACCAATTCCTAACTAAAAAACTACTTTGGAGTTGGTATAAAAAGACATCAAGGGGAAGGC